>QAOA01006733.1:0-11012 GCA_003255065.1 Cercis canadensis
AAAAAATTTATTTTTTGAGTTTAATTGCTGAGCATACCATTTTTGGTCCTTTGTGTTCTTGGGTTTGATGTTGATCACTTGTGGTGTTGAATGAATTATTAATAGAAATAGATTGTAGATCTATCAATCATACACGATTGATCTCTCTCTGAATGCTTGTTTCGCCGTGCGGTCTACGTATTTGGTCTTGTTCATGGAGTGGTCCTTGAGCAACTTGAGCTTCACCTTTGGCAGCAAGCAAAATGACAAGATCTTTATAAATATTTTTTGAGAATCTCTCAAATACCCTTTTGAGTTATTGCTAAGGGTCACATATTTTATTTATTTATTTTTTAGGGAAGGGGTCACATAATCTAGTTCTATTGAATTTTGTAATTGTCTTTTCTTATTTAGATTTTTATTTGGTCGATCGGTGATGTTCTTGAAAATCTCCACTAGCACCCTTCATTATTTGATACGCGTGCTATTATTTGAGAATGTTTAATGCGTTTAAGGTTTAACCTCTTATATTTTAATAATTTATTTTAATTTAATAAACTATTATTTGGATTGTTGCAATCATTGGTGGCCACCGTGGATATTCCCTTCATCAACCCTTGTCCCTCTTTCAATCTTCTCTTCTCTTGAATTCACCGATATATGCAGTTATTTAATAATGTGGCAATATGTTATTGGATGATAGAATAAAACAATTTTATTGGATCAAAATTTTTTTTAGATATAGATTGTAGATCTATCAATCAGACACGATTGATCTCTCTCTGAATGCTTGTTTCGCCGTGCGGTCTACGTATTTGGTCTTGTTCATAGAGTGGTCCTTGAGCAACTTGAGCTTCACCTTTGGCAGCAAGCAAAATGACAAGATCTTTATAAATATTTTTTGAGTTTAATTTTGTGAGCATACCATTTTTGGCCCTTTGTGTTCTTGGGTTTGATGTTGATTTTCCTTTTTCAATCATCACCATCTTCTCCAAAACTCACCTTTTGTTTTGATCACTTGTCAAGTTCATTAGAAAGTTTTTGCAATGTCTAAACACAAGGGATGGTGTGTTTGGCTGTTGCAAACTACCGCTTAAGCTTCCTCACCTTCTCTCTGAATCAACTTCTTCCCCTCATATTTGCATTTTTTTAACTATTAAATTAGTTTAAAACAAATTTTTAATTTTACAAAAGAAATAATCTTTTTATAGGTGACTATAATAATATGATAGATAATATGTAAATTTGTAATTGTATATAAATACTGTAAAATTTATTTTTTAATTTATAAAATTTTGAGTAATTTTTCTTAACAATAAAAAATACAACCATGTCCTTTACCTTAATCTTTATATCTAAATCTAAACATAATTAATTCTTCAAGAATCAATTCTTACTTACATATCTAAACATAATTAGATGTTTTGCTAAAATCTAGTTCTTTAAATTATAAATCCTAGATCTTAGTTGAATAATTCATTATTGCATGACCCTATGAGTTCTTTTCCAGATCCATGTTTTAGTACATGGAATAATCGAGTTCTTTCTTCTTCTTTTTTTCCTTGTGAAAGTTTATTTAATTAATGCTTAACTTCTTACTCTTGTTCCTAACACGAGAAAAAAAAAATTATATATATATATATATATATATNAATGCTTTCTTTAACACTTTAAATATGAAAATGATTATTCCATGCACAAAATTATGGTATAGAAGCACTATTTAGCGTATAAATATGGGGTATTGATGAGGAACCAGCGAATCCGTTGCTCATACCCAGAGGTCCAGTTACAAGGGCTAGAGCTAAGAAGATGCAAGCCGCCTTGGGTGGGTTGATTGAGGAAGCTTAGGCATGTGAAGATTTGGGCCAAGAGAGCATGCAACGGCTCCAAGCATGGAGTTTCAGTGTGGGATGCTGGACCAAGCTCTCACTTAGAGCTTTATTTTGGGTTGAAAAATGCCATTTGGTATTTTGGGCTAATTTAATGTTATTTATTTGTTGGGCCCAATTCTATTTTGGGTTTTTAACTATTTTAGGTTCAAATAATATATTCGACACTTTAGTTAATGAGGCTTTAGTTATTGGGCCTTAGGCTTTTTTACTAAATTAGGGTTTTTCTAAGTTAGGTGTTAGGTTTGCTGAAGTGTGTTTTCTATTAAAGGGAGACAACCCCCTTTGTGGTAGACATCTATCAACTTTGATTATTAAGCGAATGATAGGATTTATCTTCTAAGTTCTTTTGAGAACTTTTGGAACTTATCAAGAATGGTGATTCTTGTGGCGTTCTCTAAGACTTATCACTCACTCTTATTCCCTCTTGAGTGTGACATCTATATCTTTCCTGATACCTCTAGTTTGCACTTTTTTAAGTATTTGGTCAATGTTCTCTTTGTTTTATTTTTCTATGTAAGAATGATTAGACATTTTCGAGCATTTGAATTTCTCCAAATTCATATTGGGTATCAGGCAAGGCTAAGAGGTTCGCACCAAACATCTTGTAAAATATAAAAAAAAAAAAAAAAGTGAAAATTTTAAAAGTTGGTTGAATAAAAGTGATGGAGTCGCCATAAATGTATAGGAGTTGATTACGCATAAGAAAAGTATTAGCATTCTATGACACCTATTTTAAACGGTTATCAATTTAATTTTATGTCATCTAAAATTATTAAATAAAATTGGTCATTAAATTTAATTTTAGAAGGAAAGTTTTAAATTTATTTTAAATGTCTCACTTTATCTTGTATATGGTCAAGAATAACAAATAATTATAACAAGAGTGAGTAACAAAATATCGTGATTTTTATAACGAGATACAAGCCATAACAAGTTCATAATGTTATCACATGGTAGAATTGTTCCTTTACGTTTTAGTAAAATATATATAAGAAAAAATAATATTTTTTTATATTATTAGATTCCTTTGGTAAAATCTAAATAGTAAAGGTTTAAGACTATTGGGCATAAATATTGATTGTTATCACAATCTTCCCCCAATTCTTTTCGTCATAGGAAAAATTTAATTTTCATAAAAAGTAAAATAATAGTTTTAAAATAAAATTTTGAATAACAAAATAATTGTGAAAAACACAATAATATTAGAAATTTCATAAATCTTGTAAACGCCTCTGACCAAACAAAGAAATTGCCCCTTATCTCAAAAATATAAAAAAAAAAAAAAATTCATCACGAATATTTCCTAATTTATTCCCTGTTTGAATATTTTAATCAAACATTAAAAAAGTTAAAAATGAAGGAAACAAGTTGCAATTAATAAATACATAACATTAAAATAAAATACACAAACTTGTCGTGAACACAAAAATCAGACAAGCGGCACTGAAATAATAAAGCATGCGCAGGAAATGGAGGTGGCAGAAACATTTGGGATAGCAAAAATAGATTGGGCTTTACTGGGTCATTCCACAACCTTGATGGGCATTTAATTAGTGAGCCCGTTTGTAAATGGCAAGTGACCCAAACAAAATAAGAAGGAAAACAATAAAAGAACAAGTAAGCAGCCCAGTCCGGTTAGCAAAGTAAAACAAAATAAATGAAACATAGTACACAGATTAGCTTATTCTATACGCCCAAACCAATGAGTAACTAGAACAACAAACTAAGAAAAAGAAAAAAAGCAAGAAACAAGTTGGACCCAACAGCCCATCTCGTGGGCCTGGACCAGCAAGACAATGCAAACAAAGATTGAAATAGGTCAGCCTATGATAATACGATTTAAGGTTTCTGGCCCAAATAAATTAGTAGCAAGTGAAAGAAAAAAAAAGTTCAGCACTGCTAATGGGCCCAATTCCAAATTCCAAATCGGGCAAAATAAAAAAAGAAAACAAACAGATCAGCCCAATTCCAAATCGGGCAAAAAACTCAAATCTAATTCAAAAATAACGAAGGGTAGTCAACAGATAAGAAAAGGATACCGAAATATAATGCAGGTCCATAGCAAATATAAAGAGAAATAAAAAAAATATATAGCAAATAAAAGAAACAAATAAAAAAGAATAAACTTACATTTGTGTTCTTCAAAGATTCAGCTTTTAACAAAATCATCCTTGAAAAAACATTAATAACAAATTGGTCATTAAAAAAAAACATCTATGATAAAATAGTCTTCCGTTAATAAAGTTTGTTAACGAGTGATAGAATTAATAACGCGTCACCATTAACTGCCTATGTGGCATGCTAAAATCCTAGTTGACAAAGAGTAAGTATCAATTAGTCTGATGATGTGTAAAAATAATTTAAAATTTTAGTTTAAAAAAAAAAAAAGTCTCTACAAGCAAAAGTATAAAGTTATTTTATAAAGCATAAAGTCCCTACAATCATTCATGTGCAGATCAACGCCTGAAATCTGTTTGCCATTTAGTAGTTACCACACACAAGAGGTAGGAAAAGTTGTACCTATAATCATGCATGTTATTTTATATATAAAGCAAAAGTATAAAGTTCCATTATTTGACTAAGTCTAAAGCCCACCACAATAATAAAGAGTAAATATGGTTAGATTGTTAAATCTGTATCATGGAAGCACAAAGAAAAATGCTCCATTGACTAAAGTCTCATTTGAAATATTTTGTTTGCCAAGGGAACCATTGTTTACAAAAAATTGAATAATTATGAGGAAAAATCGTCTAATTCTTTTCATTTCTTTAATGGTATGTTTTTATAGTGTGAACCATGATATTATAAATGGTCTTAGTTGGTGTTAGAACTGTGGTGTGAGAAACTTTGGGCCTGTTTGAAATCTGTTTTTAAAAACAGTTTTTTGTTTTTGAAAACAATAAAACAAAAAAACTTGTTTGGTAAAACTATTTTTAAAAATTTTCTCTCACAAAACTGTTTTAAAAACAAGAAAACAAGAACAAGAAATAGCTGTTTTTAAAAACTGTTTTTAAAAACAAAAAAACCAAAACACTTTTAAGCACACCCTTTATTTGTGAATTGGATTCTCTTGTAGCAGTTAAGAATGCAGATTGCAATTATCATAAGTACAGTTGCTTTTTAAAGGATATTCAGAATATGTTTAGTAGAAATTAGTAAGTATCTCTTACCTATGTGTTGCGTGAAGTAAATCAAGTTGTTGATTTTTTAGCAAAACATGGAGCTAGAGAACAAGTTAAATGGGAAGTGATTCAACATCCATTTGCAGAGATTTCTCAGATGTTATTAACATATAATTTCTCTGTGGCTTTTTTTAAGTTGTAGTTTTTCCTTTTTTTTTTTTTTGTATTACCAGAAAAAAAAAAAAAAAAAGTTGAGTGAACTATGACATTGACACTAGTTCCGATTCAATCAGTTGAACCAGCTGGTCCAGCTTGATCTTCATAACTATGGTGTTAACTGTGTACATGTGACTTTCATATTATTATTTTTTGGTACATGTGACTTTCATTTAAATTAATTAGAATATAAGTCTTCAAAATTATATCGTTTTCTTCACACTTACTCAATTTAAATTTATTTTTTTATTTTTTAACTGACTTAGCACCTAAATTATTTATAAGGTTTGTCAGTGTTTTGTCCTCCATATCGTTTACACTTTACAGCAAGTATCCACCATTTCTCCTGCAAGTAATGGTTNGCAAGAAATGGTTTCCTTTGGTACTCTAACTTTTAATTCAACTATTCATTAGTGATTAGTGTTTTAATCAGTAATACATAAAAATAATTTATTAAAAAAAATAAAAAAAAAATTACAACACAAGCTAATTAATCATACTTTAAACATAATGAACATTAACCAAAATATATATAATACGCAATTGACAATACTAACATATTAACCTCCAGCTCAAATTTTCATTCCCCATATCCCCAAATTTAGTTCTATTTGCCTAATAATAAAAAAAAAATGATTCAACATTGTATTTCTAATGTTCCTATAGGCTATATTCTTTCACACAACTAAGACAAAAAAAAAATCAATATCTTTTCCAGTAAAAGTACAAAAAGTTTTGTAGGTTTTAAATTAAATCATTTTACTAAAATACAGCATAATAATTAAGTTGAATTTCTATCTCTGTCCCACTATGCTTTAGAGGCAAATTGTCCAAAAAAGTAAGCTTTAAGATGATTATTCATTTAGATTTTTGTTTGAAAAATGAGATTGGGGTTGAAAGAAAATGATGAAATTAAAAAGTAAGATATGATGCATGTATTGAAAATATTGTCAATCTTTACCAAGCAAGTAAAGAAAGAAATTATTACAAAAAAAGAAGAAGAAAGAAATCTAGAAGAATGAAGACTGAAAATAAATCTAAACATGATTTATTACCAAGCAAGAAATTCATACAAAGGCTACGAGTCAATCTACATCTATTTAATCTCAAAAAGGTTAAAGATCCTTTATCGTCTCAAAATTTGATTTTTATAACAAAGTCAACATGCCTGTACTTATTTTGTTAGGTAATATGCCTCTAATTAATTTAAAATGCTAAAAGATCCTTTCACAATTATAATATATATATATATATATATATATATATATATATATATATATTTTTGACTATAACTCAAAGTTTAAATACAAAATTCGTAAGCCTTAAAAACAACTTCAATATAACAATTATATTTACATTCATGCATTACCCAATGAATAATTCAGGTAAATGTATCTCTTATACATTAAAAAAAAAAATAAAAAAAAGAGATAAAAGATCCTTTCTCAATAGTCAATTGTTCCTCCCATATTTCCATTTATATATTATTACAAAATCTAAAATGCAAAGGTTTTCTTCTATTTTTTGTATATATAGCATCAACGTGGATAACAAAGCTATGCTCTTACCCACAGACCTTACCGTCTAACTATTCTCCAACAGATAATCAGAGAGGATTCATAAATAATTCTTTGCAACAAGGCAAAGAGGATTCTTCTTGTGCTGGGTAATTCCTGATAGCACTTCAGTGTCTATGTCTTCTTTGTTCATCCCTGCAGGCATTTCCCAATTAAATTTATAAAGAAGATTGACAAGTATGAGCTCAACTGTTACAACTCCCATAAGTAAACCTGGGCAAATTCTACGGCCAGAACCAAATGGAATTAACTCAAAATCTTGTCCTTTAAAATCTATAGTACTATTTAAGAATCTCTCGGGATAGAACTCTTCTGGATCACTCCAAGTTTCAGGATCTCTCTGAATAGCCCATGCATTCACAAATATTATTGTCTTGTCTTGAATCTCATAGCCATCTATAGTAATTTTTTTGTTTGTTTCTCTTGGTACCAGGAGTGGCGCTACTGGGTGAATTCGTAATGTCTCCTTTATCACTGCCTTAAGATAAGAAAGCTTATGAATATCATCTTCCTCTACGAAGCCTTTCTTGCCACACAAATTTCTTACTTCTGCTTGAGCTTTATTCATTGCTCTAGGGTTCTTCATTAGTTCAACCATAGCCCATACTGAAGTGGCTGCACTTGTATCCGTTCCCGCTACAAGTATGTTCTACAAATGTTAAAAGAGAATGAGTTAAGAAAATGACATTAGGAAAAATGCCTTTTGAATATAATGTGGTAACATAAACTAGAATCTCATGCCTAAATTCAATATGGCATCATCCATGATCCATCTTCATACTTTGCAATTAGGATGGTAACACTAACAACATGTATATATGAGGGTAAATTATATGCAAGTAGAATTATTCAAAAGAAAATTATACCATGACCACAGCTTTGATATGATCGTTAGTGAGATCAAATGAAAATGAACGCTGCTTCTTCAGTTGAAGTAAGACATCAATGATATCCTCTTCATCTGATTGCGGCCTATTCGGATCAAGATGTTCATTAATGACTTGTTGGTAAAATGTATCAAGCTCTTTAAAATTTCTTTCGAGACGAGCAAGTAATCCTTTGACTTTATCAATCAATCCCGTTAGAGGAATATAATCAGATAAAAAGAAGGTAGCCATCAAGGCTTGTGATTCATTGAGCAGCTCATGGAACCTACTTTTTTCGGTTCCTTCTTCCTCATACCTTTTCCCGAAAGCAGTCCTACAAATTATAGTGCTTGTGAGAGACATTAGGGTATCAGTCAAGTTTGTAACTTTGGAAGAAGCTGCATGCGCTGAAATCTTGTTGATCATTTGCAAGACCTCAGACTGTCTTACAGAGGAAAAGCTTGAGATACGCTTCATGCTAAAGATATGGATAGCACCAATTTTTCTGATTTCTCTCCAATAATCACTGTATGGTGAAAATACTATGTCTAAGCCATTGTAAGACAATTTCTGTTGGCCAAGCATAAAGGGTCTGCTAGAAACCTCAAGGTCATGATTTTTGAGGACTTGTTTGGCCATTTTAGCAGAGGAAACAACAAGAGCTGGCCTTGAACCCAGTTGAAGGGAAAAGAGGGGACCATATGTCTTTGATAACTGCCATAGTTGCAGATAAAGTGTAGAATTATCGAGCTGATGAAGATTTCCAATGATGGGAAGGCCTCTTGGGCCTGGTGGAGGATGTGGTGTTGGCTTCTTAGCGGTTCTGTGTTTTTGGAGGAAGAACAATATGAGCAACACAGGGAGAAATAGAAGAAAATGGAGAAGTGACTCCATGGCCTATGAGCAACTATGGTGAGGGAAATAGAAGAAGATAGAGATGTGACTCTATTTGCAGCTGTTATAGTGAAATTTCTTTGTGAAGGCGCATGCTATGGTACAAAAAGTCTTACTCGTAAACCAATAAGAATTGGCGGATAGCAGCCGGCTCTCTTTCAACCAGTTCTTCCGCTCTCCAATTTAACCACGCCTCCTTAACACACATTTTTATGCATGTTACCCACCTCATCACTATCCTATCGGTGCAGCTATCCTATCTTGGACGATGTAAATTTGAATGATTTTATTCTAGAGATAAGTGTTATCTCAAATAATATCTAAAGAATCTTTAAAATATTTTTATTTTAATTGTGATTGAATAAATTATTAATAGATATCTCTCTGAATGCCTGTTTTGCTGTGCGGTCCACGTAGTTGGATTATTATATGCTGTCATTGTTCATAGAGTGATGGGCTTGAAAAACTCCACATAATTATTATATGCTGACATCTGGTTGTATTGAATTTTATAATTGTCTTTCCTTATTTGGATTTTTATGGACTTGAAAAACTCCACGGCACCCTTCATTATTTGATACGTGTACTATTATTTGAGAATGTTTGATGCGTTTAAGGGTTAACCTCTTATATTTTAATAATTTTGTTTAATTTAATAAACTATCATTTGGATTGTTGCAATCATCGGTGGCCCCCGTGGAGATCCACTTCATCCACCCTTGTCCCTCTTTCGATCTTTTAAATTCACCGATCTATGTAGTTATTTAATAGGCTAAAATTAATTTTGATACTCTTATTTTAACTTAAATTTTTTATTTAAAAATAAATAATTTTGTTCATTTATATTTATAAAATATACATTGGTCTTTTATCTTTGAGTTAAAATTTCTTAGGTTTAATTTAAGGTATAAAATTCTCCAATTCATAATTTTACCGTTCGAATTGAAGAATTATATCTTGTGAATCTCTCTACAAGATTTCAATTCGATCCAACAGTGAGACTCACCCAAAATATCAAAACTAAAAATTTTCATCTAACTAGAGATATAAATTCATTCACCATTAGGTCAAGTTAAAATTTTATAGGGAGATTCATAAGACATAGCTCTTTAATTTGAATGGTGAGATTATGAATTAGAGAATTTAAGAAATTTTGATTTAAAGACAAAATGACTAAAATTATACATTTTATTAATATAAAGAAACTAAATTGTTCATTTATAAACAAGAGTAGAGGTGTCAATCGGGTCATTGACATTTTTCAGGCTGAGTTGGGCCAAATTTAATTGGGCTGGCATATGGCTGGCCTATCCCAGCCCTATGGCGGCTATCAGGCCAGTGGGCCAACCCGGCCCTAATGTCAAAATTTATTTTTTATTTTTGTTAAAATGAAAGTATATATATGAAAAAAATACATAATAAACATATATGTTATCTCTTTAATGTTCTTTTATTTAATATAATATACTACATCATGAAAGACAATATTTTCTTTATATAAAATATATCTCTATTTTGTAAACAACATGAAATTTAATCATATATCTCATATTTATGGCTTCTAAACATTTTATGATTTCAAAACATCACTATCTTATAATAGAATTTTCATGATGAATATTTTTTTTCCAATGAAGATAAAGATCAAGTGAAGCCTAACATGCTCTAAATATCTTTCTTAATGAATTCAACATTTTTAATTCTAGGAATCCTTCCTTAAAGATGTGGTGACTAATTTTTCTTACAATAGTTACATAAATAATACTACATAGACAATTTTCATATTTTAATTAGAAGAGTTATACAAGTAATTTTATCTTAGTTTTTTTAAAAAAAGTCAGGCCAATCAGGCTGGGCCGTTGTGGCTCATCGGGTTGGGCAAAAAAGGCCCCATTTTTTTTTGCCAGCATTTACACAGCCCAACCCAACCTAAACATTGGGTTATACGGGCTGGCCCGATGCTAGGTCTATTTTGCCACCTCTAAATAAGAAGGACCAAAAAGTTTAAGTTGTTAAAATAGAAAGATGAAAATTATAATTAAGCCATTTAATAAAGTGGCAATATGTTGTTGGATGATAGAATAAAACAATTTTAGTGGATCAATTTTTTTTTTTTATAGAATTTTAGTGGATCAAATGTAAACTCTACAACTAATTGCATATACTTTATGATTTACAAGAATTATTTTTTGTGTTTTTATTTTCAACTCAACGATTTTAAATAGATTCAATCAAATAATTTTGAATAAAAAAATGGTGCTAAAAGACTCGGTATCTTTTTAATACAAAACAGATAATAATATCTTACTTATTCACCGACTTAACTCATTAAATAAGAGATTTAAAATTATATATATGCTTTTAGGCAATTTTATTTTTTTTGCTATTGGAAATTTTTATTTTTCTGATCGCCACCATCTTCATTGAAGCTCACGTTTTGTTTTGATCACTTGTCAAGGTCAC
>QAOA01006733.1:20991-179764 GCA_003255065.1 Cercis canadensis
AAAAACAGAAAACAAGAAAAAAAAAAAAAAGTTGGCGGTTCACTGGGAAAGACCAGCTCAGAAGACTTGAGGTAAACTACACATTTATACAAAAGCCACTATTATCCCTTTGGTTATGTTAGACTCTTTAAGCTTTGATGGTTTCTATCTTGAGAAAAGAGAAGTTAAGTAACAGTATGGGATACATGTCTCTCTTCAAGAAAATAAAAATAAAAATAAAAAGGATAAACCAANAAGTTAAGTAACAGTATGGGATACATGTCTCTCTTCAAGAAAATAAAATAAAAATAAAAAGGATAAACCAAATTAATATTGGAGCACCAACAAGAATATTCTAGAATGAATCTTTCATGTATTTCAGCAAAATTGGCTTTCTCTACAGGCAACATGCAGTTGTACTCTCAACACTTAAAATGTATATCATTAGTCCTCAACCTACAGTTCTTTCCACATAGGTAAGAATCCAAGACAACTAGGTATGACCTTGAATGAAGGTTTCAGAAAAATATTTTGGATAAGGTATTTATTCATTTCATTTCTTAGTGTAAAAAACAGTGACAAATTATTCAGTACCTTAAACATACACAAAGAAATTCTTTCCCAATATGGACCATGTACCTCTAAAACTAGTATGTCAAAAAAAATAAATAAATATATATATATAACAATAGTATATGATTGCATAGATGCAAACCTTTTCAACTAGAGAAGTAACCTCTCCCAGTCTATCTTCAGTATCTTGTGCTTTAGATTCTAAAATATGGAGATCAAAGTTGTTCCTTCTCAAAGTAGCCCAAAGAAGTTGTACCTAAGCATTTCCAAGCCTATTTCTCAAATCAGTAGAACTTTCAATTAAACCTTGAAAATTAAATGCTGCAATTTTTTCTGTGTCATATAAAAAAACCAGAAGCAATGAAGAAGAATGCCAAGACATAAACAAGGGGGGAAAAAGATAACCTCTTCCTCCAGAGCCATAACTCGTTTCTCAGCATGCAATGAATCAACCTGCCAGATAGGTCCACATAATTATCAAATATATGTAGGTGGTGGGGAGGCATCTCTCTGATGCATAAATCTTATCTTTCCAATTATGTGACAAAGCAGTATGTTATATCAGAAGAAAGGAAAACCTGGAGGTTGTCTCAATCACAGAAACATAGATTAATGAGACCTGATTATGTGTGTGAGGTGATCTCGCAAAAATTTATTATTTAGAAAATGCAGACAACTTACTATTTTTCTCTTTTCCTTTTGTAGTAAAGGGGATGGGGACGCTAGGACAAATCAGGGGATGCAGTCCTGGTTGCCATACACATGTGAGGGCATGACAGTTTAAACTTTTAATTCTAAGAAGCAAATAGTATAATCCTTCCTACTATAACATCAACTCAAATAAAAGTATAACTGCAAACGATTTACGAAGAGCAAAATAAGAGAAACCTCGGAAATTTTCAGAAAACATGAAGCTACCACAGTTTAAAATTCCAGGAAGACAAACCTTCATGCTAGAGAGAGTAGACTGCAGATAATGGATTTTTTCTGACATTTCATCTAGTCGCTTCTCACACTCTTCGAGGTAGAGGCTTCTTTCATTCAACTTTTGACTTTGTTCTTTAAGAATGGATTCTGCATCCAAATCAATTTTCATTGATGAAATGCAGCAAAGAAAGGGGTTCCTCAAGCATCTTCACATAAAATTGATCTACTGAAACTAGTTATGCAATAAAAGAAGAAGAAGAAGAGCACAGATTTAAGTTTTTATTTTATTTATTACCTGATATACACATTGCATGAATTATGCATAGATTACACCCTTGTCAAAATTAGAAATGAGAAACAGGATTATTTCTCAGAAACCTATTATTCTTCATCACATTCCCATATGGATGACAAAAAATGCCAATAATCCCACAAATTACAAAGATTATGTCTTCACTCAGTTTTATTACTTAAAACAAAAATTGTTCAATTACCCAAGAAAGCTTCCTCCGATTGCAAGATTTTTACACTCCTAGATAACTCAATTTCCTCTTGAAACGAAGCTAAAACTACTCGAATATAGCAAATCCATTACGATTTAACTATGATAGTAGTGTTTTAAAGATGACCTAAAAGGCAAAGAAGGATAAATAAATTGTTTTCAATGGTGATTGAATCCAAGCTTAAGAAGCTATCGATAGAAAATCGAAACAAAGTTATGTACTGAAGGCGTTACCTAAGTCAGCGATTCTGAGCTTGATTTGCTGCGTTTCGGAGACTGGTTCAGCTAAAGGCGTAAAGGGGAAGAGGGCAAAGAGAGTTAAGGATATGACGGGAAGCAGACATATGAAACGATATAGTTCCATTGTCTCGTGGCTGCAGTATCCACTGCAAGAAGAGGAGCTTACCGATTGCTCCTTCGAGGATTTCTCTCCTCTCATGGTTTGAGACTTTGAGCTGCTCAAATTATTATTTTTTATTGTAAATAATGGTAACTTTTCAATAATTTTTTTATATTTTTTAAAAAATTATTATAATTTTTCTTGATAAAAGTTTAGAGTGAAAAAAAATGCTTCACGCCCTTGGCTTGCGAATGAAAAATTATTGTAATGAGTGTTTAAAAAGCATTTTTTTTTTCTTGAGCATTTTTATGTTAGAAATTCTTGCCTGGTTGATATTAAGTAAGGAGACATGCTAAAAAATTATTGCTTGAATTTTTAAAAAATAAATATTTTTTGTTTGATTCTTAAAGTTAGTAAAAAATATCATTGAATTTCAAACATAGAGAAATTTTAATTTGTTTCCTCTCATATAATATAAAATATTTAAAATATCATTTAATGTTTTATATTCTATTAATATATGCAGTTATTTTTTAGTATTATGTGATTATTTTATTAATATGTGTAATTATTTTTTAATATTATATAATTATTTAGTTTATACATATAATTATTATATTTAAAATAAATAAAATAACTAAATACATAATAATTGTCTACCTATTTGTAAAGTTAGCCCCTCTATTCCTTTTCGAACTTATCTTTAATGATAATTGTTTACCTATTTGTAAAAATTAAAAAAAAAAATATTAACTTAAGTGATAAAAAAAAGTGAGAAAAAGAGAGGTACATGTGATGTGAGAGCACTTTTTGTTTGGCACAACTTCACATGATCCTAATGCCGCACACACTTTGTATGCACCTACAACTAGCATAGACTAGAAATTGTGTCTGTAAGTCTGTGTGATATGTGTGAGAACTCCTTAACCAATTCCATGAGTTTAGTGACCAAACCAATCCAATTCCAACCTCTGTATATATTATAGCATATGAGAGTGCTTCGTAGTCTTTACACATAGTGATTTGTGAGTTGTTAGGATATAAAATGGAGGATGATAGTAAGTGGAGCTTCGTCATGAGTTATTGGAGGAAATTGTAAAAGTATTAATGACAAGGAGTTTAAAGAAAGGTTAAATCAAGGTTTTAAAAATCGGATTGAATCGGCCGGTTCAACTAGTCGGACCAGTATCTGGTTTAAAAAATGGTTTGGTTCAAAGGGTATAACCAGTGGAATTGTTCAACCGATAAAAATCAGTACGACCCGGTATCAATTTTTAATAACTGACCAATTCACAAAATATGTTTTTTTTTTGTTTTTCTATTGAAATGACGTTGTTTCACCTTTTGAAATTGAAACCCTCACAGCCTCACCCTCCCCCTCAATTTTTTTCCCAAATCTCTTCCTCGCTCACTTACTTGCTCTCTTCAAGCTTGCTGCTCTCTTCTTTCTAGAGCAGTTGCATTATATTTTCCTTGCTTTTGTTTTCTTCTTTGTCTTTTTCTTTTCTTTTCTTGAACAGTTGACTAATTATACGTCCTTTTGCAATTAATATTTGGATATCTATAAACACAAACCGAAGTTCAAAAATTGAACGCATCTGATAACTACTTCTTTTGTTTAGTTCCTTTCTTTCACATATTAAATTTATAGAATATGAATGAAAGCATTGTTCTTTTGCTATTCATTTTAAATTTGCAGAATACCAATTGAAACATATGCTCCTATTTTAATTTCAGTTCCTGAATTGGAGAACTTAACATCGAATGGAGAATCCTCTTTTATTTTTAATAATATCACTTATGTGATCAAAGGGAAAAGAGTGTTCTTTGGCAAGGACTTAGGCGATAATGGTAAACAGCATTTGGGTTGTTAGACTATATATTGATTATGGTGTGCTCTGCTCCAATATTATTGGGGCTTCTAAAATAAGGTTTATGGTTAATATATGATATATTGGAGCGTGGTTGGGCTTCTATTTTTCACCTTTCTTTTGGTAAGCACGAGTTATTATTTTCATTTTTGAGGTTGTATACATTATGGATTTGTAGTAGTAATCATAAAACTTGATGTGTCTAGTTGATAAGAAACCCAATCACTATATATATGTGTGTTTTGATGACATTGAGATGTACTGCAAAAAACTTATCTCACTTTAGATCCTGATAGGAAGATGATGTATTCAATTGGTATACTAAATGGAAGTTATGAAAGTGATCATGAAATTGACTTAAGTAAAGCACATGCTTAGTTCAATTAAGATCTTCCTCAATTTGAGAAGAATAAATGAGTTGATGTTTGTGTATTTGACTTATTTGGTTTATGATTATGAGTAATAATTTGTGTATTTTACTTATGTATTTAGTTTTGATGGTTTTAAAATTATGTATTTTAATTTTTAAATTTGAGATTTTCACTTATAAGTTAAGTTTAATTATTTGTTCTTTATTTTTCATTTTTTTTTGAATCTTTAATTTTGAAAAAAAACTTCGATACACCGGTTCAATCGGGCAGTCCAACCGGTATTTTTGGCCAAATTAATTCGCTCACCAGTCTGATTTTTAAAACCTTGGATTAAACTAACAATAGTTATAAAACACACAAAATTGATGGGAAAATGCAGCTAAATAAACATTCTTCCTTTCCATGAATTTTGCTATTTGATATTTTTAACGAGATAGCAATTCTATTCCAATATTATCTCCCACAACTGCATCTATAAATTCACCTAGCACATCTAACTTTTTCGACTTGGCAGCGGGTGGGATTTTCAAGAAGAGCCCAAAACCAATTAGGATGATTGAAAGTCCATGGGATGAGTATATTCGTTGTTAAGAGTATTATCACAACAATAGTACCTTGCCTCCAACGAGGTTTCTTCCCCTATCATTGACTCACCTATGTTGAATTTCGCACTAGGATCGAAACTCTGTTCTCTTATAGCCCATAACTATGCGAAGCTTGCACTTGTGCTTGTCTCTCAAGAGAAAAACATAGCTAAAATAGAGAGAGCACTGCTTCTTCCCCTGTTTTTTGCATCTTCAAAGAGGAAGAGAGAACAGGACCCTAAGCTGCTAAGTTAGAATGATCCGTTTTTAATCTTGGCATTACACGTCATGAGTATAGTTAGCACTTATATAGACGTGACATATAATTACTTCCTATCACTTGTTAACAAACCTTAGCAACAAATGTCACCACTTTTCTCACTTATTCGCTTCGGTATTTTTTTTTTNTTTGTTATGGATGTGAATGATTAAAGGATTATTTTGTAATTATTGTTCTTTCAAAAATTATTTTGTTGAAGTTTGAATTTTTTTATAAATACAAAATATAAGTTTACTTTTATACATTTCAAATTTATTTAAGACAGTTGGAAGACATAAAAATGTGATGGGAAGAATAAAAGTAAAATACATAAAACTATAAAGTCAATGTTTATTTTTCTATTATGTGCACATGTTCATAAACTCATTAATCTTACCCAAGTCAACTTTCTTTGACCTCTCTCAAAGAAAGTGTACGTTTGTCATATATGTTTGTGCCATGCAAGCATGTATGGAAACAAAACAGTGTCATTCTCGTATGGCAGTTCTATTTTTTTCTTTTTTTTCCTTCTCTCTCTCTCTCTCTGCTTCTCCTAGTAAATCGTCTAATAAGGTATTTTTCATAAAAATTCTGCCAATAAATTCTTTATACTACACAATCTTAGCCATTTTCAGAAGTCTAAAATAGGATTTTCTATGGTGTGTTTTGCACTTTAGTGCACAGGGTTGGAATGTAATTCATAAATTTAGATTATAGAATCTCCAAACGTGAAGAATTAAAAATATCTTCTATGAACTTTTTAGTCAATAAATAAACGGTAATATACAATAGAACCATGTCAATTAGAGGTTGAAATGTACTTCATGATTCACTACTGGACACGGTATTTTAAGGACTCAAATGTGCATTAGAAATCACATTCCAGAACTTGATTTTGTAACAACCAATGATCCCCATGAAATTCCAGTACAACAGATTATCACAGGTCATGGCCACAATCACATGTTAAAGGAATTGAACTTTAGTGGGAATGAAAATGTATAATACATATCATCTAATACAGAAACATAAACATAAACATTGTCTTATAGAAATTTAATATATTTCTTTCTACCAATTTCCATTTTCTTACTGAATCATCTAATAACCACTTGTTCTACAAACAAAAATAACTACGAATAAGTTGTAGATTAGCTCCCTCTAGTAAGATGCTAAGAATCAGAGAGGGCATCTGCAGGGATCAATTTTCCATGTCTTCTCAGCATACTCTTCAATAGTCCTGTCACTGCTAAATCTCCCAGAGCCAGCAGCGCTAAAGATGCTCATCTTAGTCCACCTCTCTTGGTCAACAAATGCTTTATCAGCAGCAGCCTGTCATCATACTCAATCAGGTTAAATATTGAATAGCAATATGCAGGTTTTGGAGACTCGAGTGAATGAAAATTACCTGCGCCTCAAGGTAACTTCCAAAATCAGAACCAAGAAGATAGTAGTCATTACCACCTACCAAAGTGTCACATAAGGATTTGAAGTAGTCTGCAAAGCCAAAATATCCATCTCGAACCATCCTGCATGTAGTATGAGCATGAAAGAAGCTAGTCACCAGAAGTTAAAAATGTAAGATTACTATTTATCCTACATATGAATACACAGCATATAATGTCACCAGTTGAAAGTAGCAGAACAGAAATGTCATCAGAAATGTTACCCTACATTAGGGTGTAGGATATAATTGAAATTAGCTGAAGGTACCCTATTTTTCTTCTCCCACTTTTTCTCCTCCACTTATTTCCACTAATCCACTATTCTTATATTTACTTTCCATAATTTATTTGTAAGTTTTTTTTTTACACACATTAAGTGTATGCCTCACTTTTAGACTCAGTCTCTATTATTACTAAGAACTACATATTTGTCATAACTAAGCTAATATAACTTCAGCATATCAATATGTAAAAGTTAATAATGGAATGATGTTTTAAAGTTCCAAAGATACTATTCACGTTCACTTTATTATAGTTATAGCACATATTTCTCTTTTATTCATTTATAATCATAATTATTAAGTAATAATATATGAAATTTATTTAAAAATAGATTCATGTAAAATTTACGCATATCATGAATTACATGCTAGTGTCTAGTGACAAATGGTTCACACTCAAGCTCCCCATGTATTTTACACATTAAAAGGCTGAGTGTGAAACTCTCCCATCCACTGTGAACAAGAAAATTTGAGTTTCACAATAAATATCACGCACAAGACATTATAGAAATAGTTTTCAATCTCGTTTATTCCAGAAGCTACACCATTGTTTGGGGACATCCCATAAGGTTGCGGAGGTCCACTGGATCTAGGTTCAAAAGATGGTGTCCCTGTTTATTGGTGGTTGTAATATTATTAGCAAGGGATTTGCTAGATAACCTACCATATCTACTAGAGCATCTTTAACTTGACTTTTCTCATCTTGGGTTTCTTAAGTCACTAAACCGATTGTAAGATTACTTTGAGCCTGAGCAGTTAGAGTTAAGTTGCTGCTGTAAAGATCTCTATTAACAACTTCAACAAACATAGTTTCTTAACGTTTAACCTCTTTTCAGAAAGTTGAAGTTACTTATATGGAGGAAAAGGTTTGATTGGAGTACCCAATAACAAAATTCTTCAGGGATCGACTTGGTTATAAGGCTATAGTTTAAAATAAGTTACGAAAGGATAATTCAGTAATAGCATCACTAGTTTGGAAGGATAAATCCTAATATTACTAGCATAATCTCGCTCTCATACCTTACAACACGTTCAAATTGTAGAGGTGCTCTAAAAGAACCTTTCTCCTGCAGTTCTGCAACTTCATGTACTTTGGCACCAAATGAAAACTGAAACAAGCAAGGATATTTTGAACTACAGATTCAATATTGTTCACATGAATACAAAAAGATCACCGTGAAATATCAAAGAAAACCTCCTTTATTTTGAGATGTTTAGGCATTATTCATAAAACTTGAGCTGAGAATCAAAATTCAAGCTCTCAAGTAGTTCAGGATAAGCATTCATGTAGTCAAGGCAGAGTTCAGTTGAACCAACTAGATTTTCTATCACTTCTAAAAGGCAGAATACTTAGGCATTTCAAAACACCTTCTGAGTGACTGGTTGACATATCCCAAGCAGATTTTAGATACCAAGGATGCTTAAAAGATGTTTCTCACCAAAACGAAAAGAAGAAATAATAGAATACTTGAATTTATGTAACCTGGTTCCTCAAGATCTAACATGACAACCTCTGTCAATTCTTATGAGGGCACATATTCTAATGAATAACATGAAAACATTATGCAAGGTATCACTCACCATGTTATCCAATCCTATTTCTTCAATTATTTCCACCGCAGATCCATCTGCTGTAGCTAAAAGTAAACATCCATTCATCAAAAATTTCATGCTCCCAGTTCCTGATGCCTCATGCCCTGCAGTGCTGTAAGAGACATATAGTTGTCACTCTTCATCTCTCTTTTATTTAAAGCTTTCTGCTCTTTCTTGATCATTATGAGTATGAAAATTATCATACAAGAAAAGGAATGACGCAAAAAACTGATAATACTTATTGTAATTGGTAACATCCAGAATATAAGCTATGTAACTAACGTTGCCATGTCAGAAATTCCCAAATCATATATAGGCCAATCCAAAGGTTGGCATTCAGGCCAAATCTATTGAGTTCAATATTAGCTACATACCAAGACAAAAGAGAAGATAGCTTAAAAGACAGGGAACACTAAATATGGGCACTACAATTAACAAACCTTATATGTTCAGAAAGGTCAGCCCCTGGTATTACCAATTCAGCAACAGAGACACTATAATCAGGAATGAAAACCTATAAGATCATAGAAAGCCTGGATCAAACAAGAGATATGCCAAAACAAATAGAATGTAGTATAGCAAAGAAATCCTTCACATGTTCTACAAAGTAGAAACATGAAAGCAGAAGAGTGAGAAATGAGGAACAAATGATAGATGCAGACTTACCAACTTCAGAAGATCTCCAATATCAGTATCATTATTAATTTTTTCCGCTACAGCATGACAAAGCTTGATAATCTTCTTTGCGTTTTCATAACCAGGAGCAGCTTTTCCTCCAATGATGCAAACACGAGGTACAACTTTCCTCCTGTCATTCTTGTCCATATTCTGCAGGAAAGCAAAGAAATGCAAAATGTTGGTTGACACCTAAGTAGAACCCCAAAGGATATTACATAATAAAGGTACTGTCATGATCAGTATCTAAACATAGGTATGTATCTAATTTGAGTTTGAAATTTTCAATTCTGGTAGATAGGCATTTGAACCATAATAAGGGAGAGATCAGATCAAGACTCTCAAGCAGATTGGAAGAAGAAAGAACACCAATAATCATATTGAGAAGATCTTACATTCTGAAGGGTACATGAATGTATTTTGATTTTAGAGGGAGAAAAAAAATTATTGTTGTCACAGGCTTTTAGCATTTGTTTATACAAAACAAGTTCCCCATCTTTGCTAATGACATGTGGGTCTAGTGGCACCTCCTCTAGTCATAGGAACTAGAGGGTTTGATGTCATGGGTTTTATTCCTGCCATGTACTCTCTTCCCTTTTCCCCAGCGCATTGCGCTCCTATGTAACCAAAAGAAAAAAGTTCTTAATCTTTAACACAAATGCACATGCATTCACCTTCAGACAGTCATATCTATGGATTATTCCAAGTATATTAAGCAACTGTCTTTTGTATTCATGTATGCGCTTCACCTGAACATCAAACATTGCATCTAAACTGATCTGCAATCAAGAAAGATACATAGGCAAAAGTAACTTTAGGAAGATTCTATAGTAGTAAAAAGAGAGGAGTAAAAGATGGGAAAAGATTTGATAGTTTCACTCAAACCTTCACACCACTCATTGCTTCAATGTACTCAGCAAGCCTCATTTTATTAACCTTCTTAACCTACAATATCAGAAGTATAAGAAATGAATAATTAGAGCAGACCACATCTACTTTCTCCTCATCTGAGGAAATTCCACAAACATTAATCTTAAATTTACCATCTTCCATTCTTGCTGGAAATCAGCATTTTCAGCATAATCTCTCAATCCTGTCAGAAGGTCAGCATCACGGATCCAAGCTTCAGTTCCAAGCCATTTGGATATAAGAGCACACAAACTGGGATTGCTCACCACAATCCACCGACGCTGAAAAAATATCAATTCATTGGGATTGTCAGGTGCAGCACATGCAATTGTAGATCAACTTTTTGAATGCTCAATAGAATTATACTTACAGTTGTCAAGCTTCAAAAGAAAATTTTATTTAGAAGAGAATATATACAAATAATTGATTTTTTGGTTTTTTCTTTTTACAGTTGTAATCCTTCCACTGTTGGGAGTGGGAGGTTTGCGCTGCTCTGTGAAACCAGTCTCACGTGGTTCTCTCCACTCTAAGGGTGACGAAGCCTGAGCCTTCGCCCAAGCCACATGACCCTACTCTCAACTTGGAATGGGCAAGCCAGCATGGTGCAGCCACTAGTCCAACCAAGCAAGCCGAAGCTTTGTTCTGCCATTTTGGTGCCCCCACTTGGGATACAAATAATTGATTTATCCCAACAGAAAGTCTCTCAAACTAGTATGGCCAATGACGATTATTCACAGTCTCCCAACAACATTATTACAAGGAAAACGGAACAAAACAAGTTACACATAAGGGAAATTAGATGTGGAGACCTGTTATCTATATTAACAGCTGCTACACTAGTCACATCCCACAACTCCAAATATTACTTTTCCAACAGGCAGGCCCAATTGAGGGGTGGTCGAACTCAATCATTTCATCAAACTGTATATAAAAAGGATAGCAAATATATTTATACATATGCTGAAACTGTGATTTCCTACCTGGGTTACTCCGTTTGTCTTGTATTGAAACTTTTCAGGCCACAGCTCATAGAAGTCCTGCAAAAGTGATCCATGAAGTTAATTATTCGAAATCTCACAAATAGCCAAGGGAAATGCCAAAGAGGACAACCAAGTGATTTTGTTTGTAAATTTGCATACCTTAAATATTCTTGTTTTTAATGTATCCAAATGTAATCTGGAAACACCATTCACAGTATGGGAACAACAAATTGAGAGGTTGGCCACTCGTATGCTCTGTAAATTCAATATGTAATCACCAAAAATGGTTAAAGGGATTATAAATAATAATTGGCTAGAACATTTTCAGTTATACCAGACAGACGGTTACATGGAAATGTAATTTTGTGCAGTCAAGACACTCCAATCCTTTACAACTTAGTATCCATCAGAAGAACCCATTCTTTGAACAATTAAAGACAAATTACACCCACACCCCTGGCACACANAAGGGATTATAAATAATAATTGGCTTGAACATTTTCAGTTATACCAGACAGACGGTTACATGGAAAAGTAATTTTGTGCAGTCAAGACACTCCAATCCTTTACAACTTAGTATCCATCAGAAGAACCCATTCTTTGAACAATTAAAGACAAATTACACCCACACCCCTGGCACACATGCACACACCAAGAAAGAGAAACAAAAAAACAATATTTCTTTATCTTTCATAATGCAGATGGAAATAGACGACAATGTTCGAATACTATAGTTGGGGTGGCCTGTATTGCTAGTTTATCGATGGACCAGATTACAAATTACATTCAAAACTGGTCTGAACTTCTACTCTTTCACCAAGGGTTCACAATCCATGTATAACCCTCATAGTATTGTATTCCAGAAAACAAATTAAATTCATCATTTCTGTTCAATAAACAAATTTATAGACATAAGATACTTCTTACCTACACCAGTCAAACTACATAATCTGCAATATTCATAATTTTAACCACATGAGAAAAAAAAAATACCCTACAAACACTTACAAGATTAAGTATTAAAAGGATCTTGTAGAATACCTTCACAGCACCTTCCTCGACAATTGACATCCGGGACAGTCTGTTGTAATCTAAACCAATTTTTTTCTTCAACTCCTCCATAAAATTAAAATTTATTTCATATATAATCTGAAAAAGAGCATGGATATGATTGGTAAATGATTGCATGATTAAGGAAATAATCTTCTCTTTTATTAAAAAGGAAAAAGAACAAGAAAGGAACTGCATCTGAGCAACAAAGACTAAAGTAGAATTTAGCGCTATCAACATTTTGGCTCTTCATAACTGAAGGTCAACCATTCAAATGAATGACGTCCTACAAAGATCAGTGCAATATCCAGTCAAAATTTTCCGTACTTTAACCAGAAAAAAGGGGGTAAAAAATATTAAGCATATCCATTGTTTTCCACTCATTTTACATATAAAAGCAGTAATTATAGAAAAAAAAAAAAAAAAAGGTAAAATGCTACAGGAAATATAGAAAACAAATGTTTCATTAAACAAACCTCTAAATGGCGAGGAAGAAGACTGCCAAGCAGATCAACAGGGATTTTCTCTAGTCCTTCAGCTTGCACAGTGTGAGGTGTGAAAGAGAAAATTTTGCATACAAGCTCCCATGCTTTAGTCCAGCCCAAATGCTCTTCATCAATTAGCACTCGCATAATCTCAGCAATTGCAAGAGATGGATGGGTATCATTAAGATGAAGAGCAACCTAATTAGAAGAAAGACAGATGGAAGCAAGGACACAATTAATGACATTAGTAAAATTTCCTTACAATAAGTTTCAATATATATCCACAATTACCAATATACTGAATCAACAGAGAGCAATCACTTTGACTAATGGACAATAGAATACCAGAATCTTCTCACCAAATGACAATGGAATAATACAAAAAATCTAAAAGAAAAATACATATCATTGGGTTTCTATTTCGTCTTGAATAGAGTGACCACAAACTAACTTAAGACAAATACATACAGAAATGCAAATTATTGACATAGAACCTTCTCTGGCAATTCATCAAAGTTATGATGAGCATCTTTGAACCTCCGAATGATGTCTTGTAAAGATGCTGAGACAAAGAAATATTGTTGTTTCAATCTTAGCTCCTTCCCCTGCAAGATAAGAGCTCAAAGTCAGAATGTGAGAAGGAGGATTAAATAGTCTTCAGAAGAGAAAGGGAAGGGGGGAGACTTTACTGCAAAAGTTATCCTATCCATTAAAGATTTAAGAGACTCTATACCTACTTTTTCTTATGCAATGCTTCTGCCAACCTTTATGCTCTAGAGGATAGAATGAACATTGTGTGGGAAAAGATAGCACATAAAATGAAAGTAAAAAGCCGAGCCATACAAGCTTAAGAAAGATGACATATTAATGCACTAAAACTCAAAATAAAAAGGGAATGTTTCAAACAAAATACAAAAAGAAACAGAGTAAAACAAACATTTCTCTATTAGTTTAGCAAATAGAATCAGGTGCCTTAACTATGCCTTCTACCAAATATTTGGAAGACAATTTATATCATAAACACACAGAAAAGTTTCAGGAGATCAGATTGAGTTGAAAAAGATTGCATAAGACACCAGAAGGTCGATTAATAATGAAAATTTAAAATTTACATGGCTAAAATTACCGATAACTAAGCACAATAAACTCCAGAATTTGTAAGTTTATTTTTAATCTGAGAGGTTTGGAGATCCTATGAATCTAGAAGGTGAACTTTTAAACGCAAATTATCTAATCAATATGAGGAAGCTGTGAAACTATGGCAAAGTAATCTTTCATCAAAAGCATTATGGCAGTCGCTGATTATTAAAAACTGTAAACACATAGCCTAGAAAAAAGGAGACACTAGCTTACAAATTAAGCTTGGAGACAAATATAAGAAAACAAGAAGTAGAATTGTTAACATATAAGCAACAATACAATTTAGTACTATTTTTTTCAAAAGAAAAAAGGCATACCTGATGAGAACGGTCATCCGGGTACAAAACACTACTTATCGTTTCAGCCCTTTGTCTATTGACAACAGCATTAATGTAATCTCCAGTGTTATATGACTCCTACAAATATATATATTTTTTTTAATAGAAGAAGAATTGTATTAAGAAAGGAAGAGTGATGAAATTAGGATAAGCTGTCCTCCAGGAGACAAACACATAAAAATACAGCAGCAATAATAAATGAAAACATGAATGTAAAAGAGTTCTCCAATCTCGTCTCAAATCCATAAAAGAAACACTCTTAAAGAGATCATGAGCTGAGTACCAGAGAGAAGCCTGGAAGACAATCCTGTCTCATAACAGTTCTAATTCCAAAACAGCTCCCCTAAAAATAGGAGCATTCCTTTCCAACCAAATACACCAAGGAACTTCATAATGCCATAAGGTTTTACCTCCTTACTCCTTCCAAAAACTCTAAAACTAATCAACAAGAACTGCTCCAAATATCTCCAAAAATTATATTAGCAGAAAAAGAGTAAATAGCTCACCCAAAATCCATATAAAGCAAGAGAAATGACGAATAATTATGAATAGACTAAGCACACCATCTCTTTATCTAGTTTTAAGTTCTTAGTCACTCTGACAGAGGGTGTTATTCACCTAAAGTGAATAACAAAGGAGATTCATCTAGCACAAGCCATAAAATTATAACAATTAATTTTTTTTTAAGTTACATTAAAATGTCATCATGTCATTAATCTTGTCTCCTATTTGGAACTGATGCATATTCTTACAACAGAGAAGAAATTACCAGATCAAATTGGTTACTGGGTTTTGCAGCCCAAAGCCGAAGGTTGATGGTATTTCTCGTCCCATAACCAGGTATTGGATTGTCATAGGCCACAGCTTCTACCTTCAATTAGAGGTATATATTGACCAACAATTAAGTATGAATAAATGTCAAGCTTTTCTAGGAAAATCAAGTTCCTTGTCCAAAAAATGAATCTTCCAAAAGTCTAAAGCCAATGCAACACAACTTGCAGCAGGCATAAATCTAAAATAATTTGCAAGGATGTTCTTGAACAAAAGAATATTGTTTCAGAACAGGTAAAAGGTACATACCGTCTCTCCAGGGATCCAAACTTTATGTTTTTCTCCGTTCATATCTACCTCTTTAACAGTCCCATAGAACTAATTCAGCCAGCATAATACAGACATGCAGTAAGTATGTGATTCTCAGAAGATAAAGAGACAGAACGGCAATGTCAACAGAAGTTCAGAGGAGAATCCTTGCAAACCTTCACTTCATATGTTATATGTACTCGCTCTATCTCCCAAGGATTTCCGAAGTTCAGCCAATAATCAGGTTGTTCGTGTTGAAATCCATCCAGTATGATCTGACGAAACAACCCATATTCATAGCGCAGCCCATAACTGAAAAATGAAGATAAATTCCACCAAATTGATCTGACAACGCCCAATCTTAAGATAAGGAGGCACAATTACTTTCTATATAACAAAGGGCAGAAAAAAGTACACTTTTGTTTGCTTGCCATTTCCTACATCACCAGGTAGGTGACACTTAAAACAAGGAAGTGAATGAGCATCAGAAAATTAAACTCCCTGTAAGGGTGTAACTCCTGCACAGTGCTGAAGGTTTCAGATGCATAACACTACAGTAGCTGGTGAAAGAAAGATATTGCTGAAAGCTTCTTCCTAAGATCAACAGACATTTTTTGTTTTCTTTTATGGCTTTTTACAACTCTCAGAAAGAGTGGGACCCTGTGTTTATGCCAATAAATAGCAGAACCGCCAAATCATGTCTGTTTTGCAATAAGGTTATTCTCAAAATATAAATATTGACTTAGAGTCCAAGTAAGCAATCTAGGCACCCTTTTTTCTGGCTAATATAGCTTTCTATACACACTTACTATATAAATACCATTGAGACTTGAGAAAAATTTTAAGTACCATAACAATTAAACGTGGCCAAAGAACTAAGCATTAGGAATCTAAAGTTATAAGGCCAACATCATAGCCCATATCTATGTTTTAAATCTTACAGATTTTGAAAACTGTAGTATTATGTCTTAAACATGATACTGAAAATTTATAAAAGATCACAAAGTAACACCATACCCCCACGCAGGATAGTCCAAAGTAGCTAGAGAATCCATTTGACAGGCTGAAAGACGTGCTAGGCCACCATTCCCAAGGGAAGCATCTCCTTCCTTGGAATATTAAAGGTGTAACACATCCATATATATTAGGAGATATATACACACCTACTTTAAATGCTCACTGAGTAAAAGTATAACAACAGTAGACTGGAGAATTTAAAAAGATTAGATGAAACATTAATACCACCTGCTCTGCCAAAACTTCAAACTCAAAACCAAGCTGGCTTAGTGCATCTGCATATTGGTCCCGGATGCCAAGGTTGATAACACTATTTGATAAGGAACGACCTGATATCCAAATAATAATTGTTCTTACTGCTTTGAGTACGAGAACAGCAACAGATGTATTCATACACAAGCACAAACGCTTGATAACCTATTATATTCTTAGTTCTTTTTGTAACATAGATTTTCATAATTACTTAACAAGAAAGAACAGTTTACTATATTCTTAATGTAGATAAATCATGAAATTTATACTTGCAAACTCTAATTAAAAAATTAAGAAATATAAACTAACTTACTTTGTTAAGAAAGAAAATAAAAGTAAAATAAATGTTAGATGGAGAGGTTCATCATTACATGCCAATAACACTATAGGGAATCATTTAAGTACCCATAAGAAACTCAAGTGAGAGGAAGTAGAGGCGCTTTGGGTTCTTCCTCTTGAAGTAAATGTGAGTATCATGCCAACGTTCGATCAATCGATCTCTTACACTATGTGACAAAGCCTACAAATATCATCACATAAAATCAATTTTGTGATTATAACTACATGAGATATGACCAAAATTAAAGCAAATTACATGAATATATTCTATGATGCTCTTCCTACCTACAAGCCTACAATTTCAGAAAATCGTTAGATCAAATTCAAACAATAAATAGCTTTAACTATTTCAATATCTGAAAACAGCGTTCCATCTACAAGAAAGTTCACTGTAAAGACTACAAGCATAAATTACAATATGGTCTCTCTTCCTTTAATTTCCCATTCAATGATGATACATCTTCAATTTCTCCAATATTTTTGTTAGAAAGCTTCCTTCAAAATAAATTATTTCACATAATCAACAGTACTGTATTGGTAGCTTCAAGAACTAAAATTAACTCACAATCAATTCCTCATCTCTACATTCCCTAATTTGATAAAGGCCCCATCTTTTAAAGTTAAGTACGTCAGCTTTATTAGCTTTTCACTGGGATTTTTGGAGAGGACATCAATTAAAGTTTTGAACTTTTTTCCCACCAAAATATAAAGGTAGCCAATTAGAATTAATAAAATCTAATCATGTGCTTGAGTGTTTCACTCCAACCTTCATATATCTAGAAGAAAAAAAAATGCTACAAGATTTGATAGGACCTTTTTAACCTTTCTCCTCCTATCAAATTACTCATTGACATATTGCACACAAAGCACGCATTATACTCTTACTCTCTGCCTATCTTTAAAACAAGACTACACTTGCAAATTTTCCAAAATGTACTATCTAAGTTGCAAACCAAACATGTCAGAATTATAAATTTTGTTTAGAAACTAGAAAGATACGAACTTGAACGCCAATTTACCTGATAGGCTTCAAAATCATCAAAAGAAAACCGTGATCTCGCTACGGTGTACTCAACATGATGAAGAATATCCTTTTGAAGACTGGTAGGATCGTTTTCCAGAAACCCATCCATTAAGTTAAACATCCTCTCTGCTTTTGCCCTGCGCTCCCCTAGCCCCTCCATGAACCCAGGCCTCCTCACCACAACCCCTCTACTCGCAGTAGACTTCACCACTAAAACTGACCCATCATCGCCGTCAATCGCCTCCGTCAAAGCCCTCTTGATCCTCTCCAAGCTTTGCGGGTCCTTGATTTTGTTCCCATGGGAATCAGTGACGAAGAACGTCTTGATGAAGAACTCACCCTCGAATTCAACAGTGGCCTTGTCGATGTTGAGCCCTAGGACCTTGAAAACTCTCGTGATGACCTGAAGGAGACCGATCCGATTGCGAGCTCGGATCACGAAAGCGGTGTAGTCGCCGGAATCGGAGTTGTCGACGGTGATTGTTGAGCCGGCGGGGAGAGACTCACTGGTAGAAGCTCGCAGGCGGTGGTTATTCCGATGAGCGGCAGTGATCGGAAGCAAAAGCGAGGAGAAGTGTTTCCTCGGAGTAGGAGAGGGAAATGGACGGAAGAAAGTGAGTGAATTTGAAAATGACAGCTCCGGATTGATAAGGAGAGGAATTGAAATCGCTGACATTTCCAGAGAATTCAAAAAAATTCAGGAATCGTAAGCATGAGAGGAGAAGGGGAGAGAGAGAGAGAAGAGTGTGGCAGTGTAGTGTTACTGTGAATGAGTGAGAAGAAAAGATTGTAGCGGGAACCATGCCAAAAATCGAGAGGAAGTTGAATCAGTTACACTTTTATAGTACTACTTTTTTAATTTTTTTTTGACAAGAGTCTCGTGCTACCGTCACGGAAAAGGTATTAGGCTTCCACGGTAGCCATACTTGGAACATGCCACGTATATGTTTCTTTTTTTTTTTTTTTTAAGTTTGTTAAATAATTTTGATATTTATAGTGTATGTCATATTTCATGAGAATAATCAATATGTAAATGACGTATGTATAAATTAATTATTTTTAAATTTGTTTGAAAAATAAAATAAATTATTTTTATATCTGATAAAATATAAAAATTATGTATACTTATCACATCAGTATATTATGATATATTCATATAATATTATAGAATTTCTATTATTTTTTTTTTCTCTAAAGTGCACGTAGTATCTTCTCAATAGAGTCTACTCCTAAGAAGCAATTAATTTGATAAATTTTACTAGTTTTCATAGTTATTGGTGTGTCATCAAGAATATAACGCGCCTTCTCAATATAAATTGACAAGTAAAAATGTCTCATGTATTAAAGGAAGTTAATTAAAAAACTGATTCCATGACTAAATTAGACACAAGAGGTCAAGGTATTTATACAATTTATAAATAATCTCTTAAGAATCTCTATGAATTTTGATTGTAGATAAAATGGCTAATCCACAATGGCTAGAGTATCCTAAAATATAACTTTTCTGATTTTCTTCTTTTGTTACCAAAAAATAAATATCTTCACTCAAATAATAGTGTGCTTTATGAAGTATTGGTTTTTGACCTTTGTAGTACAAAGATTTTTTACATTCCCCTAAACACATCATTCATGGCATAAGAAAAAGAACATATATATAAAAAAAAAATTCAAACGCAGGATAAAATTCCGTTGTCTGTCCAAATAGTAAACGGCAATATTGTAGTCGCCGTTCGACTGTACTTACTGCAACTTAATAGCCGTTAGTAAAACCATTTGCGGAACAGGCCTGAGATTGACCCTAGCATGTCTGGAAAGTTCCATAGCCTTCTGGTCCTTTCCTTTCGGTGAATTACTTACCTTCCAGAAAACTCCCCCTCTTTCTCTAATCAGAGCACCTCCACTGAAGTCTCTCCTAAAATATTTATATCATATTCTATTTTCCAGAGCATCAACAAGACCCAACGAAGAGAAGAAGTAGCTATTTATAGAAATCCCATTCCAAAGTTGCAAGCTTTAAGAGAAGAAGTCAGAGAAAAAAACATGGGTGTGGATTATTATAAGGTTTTGCAGGTTGACAAGAAAGCTAATGACGAAGACTTGAAGAAAGCTTACAGAAAGCTCGCTATGAAATGGCACCCTGATAAGAACCCAAACAATAAGAAAGAAGCTGAGTCCAAATTCAAAGAAATCTCTGAAGCCTATGAGGTAAGCTTATTTATCTTTATCATTAGTTCATCTATTTATTTGTCACTTCTATCTTCAATTCATGATGATCACCAGAAAATTTTGATCTTTTATGTCATTTTCTGGGTGTCCATGGAAAAAAGTCACATGCTTTCTAAATTTTCAATTTTTTTTCTGGGTATTTATTTGTAAGGAGAAGATTTTTTTGTTCTTTTTTTTTTTTTTTTTTGATGNTTTTTGAGGGGTCCTTATTTATATTTCAATTCATCTCTCTCCTTCTCTCTATGTGTGGAATGTAACTGTGCAAGTGTGTATGAGATAGAGTCTCACTTTGTACATTGGTTTCTTGCAGGTTCTAAGTGATCCCCAGAAAAGAGCAATTTATGACCAGTATGGAGAAGAAGGGCTCAAAGGCCAGGTGCCACCTCCAGATGCTGGTGGAGCTTCATTCTTCCAAACTGGAGAGGGCCCAACAACGTTTAGATTCAATCCCAGAAATGCAAATGACATTTTTGCAGAATTTTTTGGCTATTCAAGCCCATTTGGAGGAATGGGAGGTGGAGGTGGTGAAGGAATGGGTGGTATGAGGGGTGGCCCAAGGTCCTTCGGTGGAATTTTTGGGGATGATATATTCACTTCATTTGGAGAAGGTAGGCCAATGAGTCAGGGTCCACGAAAGGCCCCTCCTATTGAGAAAACATTGCCTTGCAGCCTTGAGGAACTTTATAAGGGCACTACCAAAAAGATGAAGATCTCAAGGGAAATTGCAGATACTAGCGGGTAAGTCCTTTTTGCCAAGCCTTTCAATTTACTGAAGTAGTTCTTAACAATATTTTGTCAATATATTGGTTTCTTTGTTAGATTGATCAAAAAAGTATCAGTCTCATTGCTTTATTGTTGAACTTAACTCAAAAAATGTTAGGAAGCAGGGGAACGCATAGTGAACTAGTTGGAGTCACAACCTTTGGAGTTACTATAGTGTCTAGGAATTTTGTCCTCTTTTGCTTCTTCTGTTTTCCTCAAATTTTGGACATTAATTGGGTTTTTTTATTTTATTTTTTTGGTAAGAAGTATTTAAAGATGGAGAATTTAAGAGGTTCTTCAGTTGAAAACTTGAAATTCCTGAAAATATCAACATGAAACCTCTAGGGGGTCCCCATGATGCCATGCAATTATGTACTCTGATTTGACAGAAAGTGAACAAAATGGCAACTCTTTAAGTTGATGATGATTCTCTCTCTCTTTTAGGCAATGGCTACGGATCACCAATATGAATTTTTATGAGTTATTGCTGCTGCCAAACAAAGTGGCAATAGTGCTATTGCTTATTGTTGTCACTGTGTATTCTGAATGTGGTCACAATATTAGTTAGGAGGCACACTGTTACAACTTGGGGAATTTGGCAATGAGAATCATGAGATTGCCTCTATAAGTTTGAGCCATTACACTTACTTAGACACTTGATTCTCACATGTCTATATTGTCCTTGGAGAGGGAAGATTAGCAGAAGTGATAAAAATCAGTTTTCTAAGCACTTATTCATGACTCAGTGGCACAAAATGTGTTTAGTTTGAGCTACCTTTCCTCAAAAAGCCAAGTTTATGTACAAGGTTTTTACTCGTTTCTCTCAAGAGTAGCAAGAAATTACTTTGGGATTATGTTGAGTTGGTTTTGATATTTGACAGAGTAATAGGTATTTGTTCTTTTACCTGTCTTATTTACTGTAAATACAGCTATATTTTCTTTGCTCATTTTACTTCCTTGCAGCAAAACTCTACCTGTGGAAGAAATCTTAACCATCGACATCAAGCCGGGTTGGAAAAAGGGAACGAAAGTCACCTTCCCGGAGAAAGGAAATGAGCAAGCTAATGTTATTCCTGCAGATCTTGTCTTCATCATTGATGAGAAACCCCACCGTGTATTTACAAGAGATGGTAATGATCTGGTTGTCACACAAATAGTATCACTTGCAGAAGCTCTAACAGGCTACACTGTCCATCTTACAACTCTAGATGGTAGGAGTCTGAGCATCCCTATAAACAGTGTGATTCATCCAAACTATGAAGAGGTTGTCCCTAAGGAAGGCATGCCAATTCCAAAAGACCCTTCAAAGAGGGGTAACCTTCGGATCAAGTTCAACATCAAATTCCCAACAAGGTTGACATCTGACCAGAAAGCTGGAATTAAGAAGCTTTTGGGACCATAATGGGGTGGCGAATATAGCAGAATGTAGCTGTGTATAGTTATTCTCTCTCTTGTTCCCATTTTTCCTTTTTTTTTTTTTTTTTNTTTTTTTTTTTTTCTTTTTACCATTTACATGGCTGTGATTTGTATGACTGGTTTGTGTGTAAGGTTTTGACTCATTTGTCATCTAGGCAAATAAAATAGAGCAAAATTAGATTGAGGATAGAGGTATGGAGCAATTATCAAATAAGCATTTTAAGGAGATGAAGTTCAGAGGAGTACCTGTTTCTTTAACGTTGTAGCCTAGTTTAAAAGAAAATAACAGAGAAATGTGGTTCTGCAAATGACTCTAGAGGAGGGTAGCAACCAAATAGAATGCTGCTAAAAAAGAGAATTGAAGAATATCTAAACGGCTCAAATATTATGGATGCTTTACAGAATAACAACGGTTTGTAAGTTCAATTTAGAATAACTTGATTTAGAGGAATTAATTTTGATTTTATTAATAATGTGTGGCTTATACACAGTCAATGAACTAAGAATGAGAAAAATTATAAGTTTTTACTCTTAGTAAATTATTTTCAATTATATTCACGTGGTAGTCCCTATCTTTCTTTATATGTTATTGTATAATCAAAGGAAAAAAATGAAAATAAAATAAAATAAGAATGGTTAATTGACATATTGGCGTTAATAGCAAAGGGCTTAATATAGAATTACTATTTTAAAATGGTCAAAAGAGAGAATATAATAGGGAGAATTTTTTTTTACTAGACAAAAATTCGAAAGAATAAATAGGATTACTATTTAAGATGAGCAAAGGAGATGGGTTAAAAGGAAAAGTTACTTTTTTTAGCAAAATGAAAGACATAACTGCATCTTTTATCTATACAACTTTCTTGCATACAAGTTGTATGACAGGTCCTTTATTTATTTATAGATTTGAGCTTATGGTTCCTTCTTAATTCAGTGTGGGTATTCCAAGCAATAAAAAGATAATCAAGGTATAAGACTTTATTAATTAATGAATATCTATTACATGAGAAAACAAAAAACAAAATGAAGATGGCTACAATGGCCCTCAGCTTCTACATGAGTACAAGCCTCCATTCCATGGAGTAATATACACCATAAATCTCCCCGAGCAGAGACTCTTCAAGCCAAGCCAAGAGATGACTTAGAGAGCTCAGTCACTTATAAAGCTGCAATATCAAAAATATGATGCAGCCTTCATATGCAATTCCTTCATTGATCTATCAATAAAATATTTTATCTTCTAATCAGAGGAGTCTTCAGAAACAGCAGAGTCTGAGCCTTCTTCATTGACAACACCTCTATTTGCTATACCATCTGAACCCTCACTCACAACATCTGCCTCTGAATCCTCATCTTCTACCTCTTCCATGACATTGTCATCTTCTGAAGCGTCAACGTCTTCATCACTCACACCAACTAATTCCCTACTCCATCTGTTGGATGTACCATTGAAACCTACCTCCCAATTTCCTTGATCATATTCCACTGCTTGGCCATTGTCATCAGATTCCACTTCTTCGGCACTGTTACTATTATCAGCACCCTCTATGTGCATGTTACTTTCTCTTTCACCATCCCATTCCTCTTCCAAACTTCTCAATGATTCTCTACTCATCTTGGAGCTTGGAGTGGCAGCTGTATGACCCAACAACAAATCCTCAACAGCCCTCTTTTCCACTCTCCGTTTCCTGACAGTTCTTCGACCACGTGCACCAGCTTGTCCTTGTGTTCCTCGTCCCTGCTGTTTTATTCCTTGACTTAGATTCTCATTAACCTTAGCATTACGCCTGCCAGTATTTTGTTTGGTATTGCTCATTCTTCTAGACAACTTTTTACTCCGTCCTTGATCTTGAGATCCTCTTCCTCGTTTATTGCTGCTGCCTCGTACAATTTTCCTATCAGCAGATTTATCTTTAATGAATTCATCACGGTCTAATTCTGCTGGTTCAACCTCCCTATCAGATTTGAAGGGGGTGAATCTTGAAGGAAGTTTCTGCAGGAAAGCAAAGCAAATCAGATGACTTAATGTTTAAGACATGATGACCCAGCTTGTTAAACCCAACAACTACAATCAAATATAAGACAAAATACAGTCTGCAAAAGAAAAAGAAAAACTGAAGGAAACTCACTATATATTCTCTCACTTCTTTCTCCTCACGAGGCTCAGGTTTCTCAAGCTTTGCATAACTAATGGATGCATCGAAGTCGAAAAGTCTGAGAGACACAGCGGCAGTGGTTTGTGGAACCCATGGAATTACAGGAACTGATTCAGGATCAGTAGAAGCATGTGCAGCACCATCTGGCATGCTGCTGGATCCCAACAATTCCTCTGTTGTAGAGAAGTTTGATGACAGAAAGTCTCGCTGTAATGCTTTCTCAAACAAGGTTAACCTCTGCAGAATGGGTTCTTTAATTTAGAGACGTCCTCTTGAGGTGACATCATCAATGTCAGTTTGAAACTAATGCGAAGATAAAGAAGATAATGTCAAAAAAACTGAACTGGTACCAAACCTGTAAAAGTTCCTCAACCGAAGATGATGTGCCCAACTTCACACCCCAGCGCTTCCTATTATCCTCTGTCCAAATTGGCTGAAATGCTTCAGGCGGAACAGATACCTGTAAATCAAAATGTGAATACAATATATCCCTCAAAACTTAATAGGACATGATGCTGGAAAGTAACATAATGAAATTAATTAAAAACAAAAAAATCCATAAGAATTAGGTTAAGCTTGGAGAGTTGCTGTCAACTCACCTCAATAAAAGCCAACAGGGCCTTGAGCAATCTTGTCCGCAAGGGAAGAGAAGAATCAAAAATACAAATATCTTTGGAGTCTAACTTCTTCTCTCCACATTGAAATGCATGCTTAGAAAAATTAAATCCATTATTTGAGGGAAATGTCCGGTGGCAAGAATTACAATGGGAATCTTCAAAAAAATATGAGTTGAGGCAGATATCACAGATGTCCACCAGTGTTTTGCATCTCTTTCTCCCATACTTCATTGCGCATAATGTTGATAAGTTATAGCATTCTTTCCACATCCACTTCTGAAAATCTTGATACCTTCTCAAGGCAGCTTTCTTCTCACTCTCACTTTTCCCCAGCTCAATTTTGAAGGATGATGAAGTTTCCAACGTATCAGAATTTAAACCACAAAGAGTACTGCTAGGACTGTCAGATCCAACATGGGCATCAGGGCTGGAATCTGTTTCATCAGCTTCATTTTTAACAGAAATTTTACCTCTGCTTTCAATTTTATCACATTGTGCATTCTTTCGAACATTTTCTTTAAAGGAATTCTCAATCTTTTGCAACATTAAACGCAAATGAGACTCCCTGATCCCTCGTGAATCCAGTGACTTCAAAAGAGTATCAAAGGCCTGCATAGGATTGGTAGAATACATTATATCATAAAAGTCCAGACAAAGCAACAAGATACGAGAAAGAATATGGGATTGCTTGGACCCAACCATGCAGCTAAGAACTAGACCTAATCATACAGCCATTAATCCCAAGTTTGCATGCTATTATGCATGCAGGTCGCCAAGGCGCACACCAAAATTTGGGATTGCCTGGTGATAATGAGTAAAAGAAAGATCAGTCTATGAAAAAGAACTAAATCACAACAAACAGTATACCTCTTCAGAATCAATAAGTCTCCAATTGCCATCATGTAATTCCACAAAGATCCTGCCAGAACCAGGATCATTACTAGATGCAGATGCAACAAACTGCCAATATCGGTTATGTCTCCGATCTTGTCCTAGGGGCAAGGACCTGTACACATACATCTCTTCTGCTATGTGGGCAATATAAGATTTCAACTGTGAACGGGACCTTTTTGAAGCATGTGCAGGTTGCTGAGTTTGAGGGTTATCTGGACCTGTGAAGAGATCTTGAACCACTGAGGCCTTCTCAGCAGGCAAGTTCTGCCCACCAGGAACTGCTTTTAGATTTTCAACGGTGCTGGGTGATGCCTCATCATTATTACTAATATTAATGTCAATCAATGGGCTTTGGTTTCCCTCCACAGGAGGACATGTATATTGTGTTTCAACTTTATTCCCAATAAAATCTGACTTATTCGCATTATCGTCTTTCAGCCGAATTTTGTCTATCTGTGCTTCTGCCCACATTTGCTTCTTCAGAGCATTTGCTGCTTCCAAACGATCCTGTAAAACAAATTATGTCACTAAAAGAGAAAAGGGAGAGAGACTACATGAAAAGTGAATTAAAAGATAGTTTATGCGGAATGAATTTTACCTCAAGAACAACACGGACTGAGTTTCCTTCATTTGCCACACCAACCAATGCAACAAGAGCATTTAGACGCTCTTCTACACTGAGATCAGAATATTCTCCTTCTGTAAGGCCTTGAACCCATGACTCTCCCGACTTGCTTTCATCAATTTCCATATTACCTTCGTCAAGGTTACCAGAATTCAGATCTTTGCCAGCAACAGGTTGGCCAGTAACGGCACTTGGACAATCAGCATCCTTAGAGCCATTCTCAGGAAAACAAGGCAAGTCCTTATCAAACTCACTTTGAATGAGTTCTACATCTTGGACCAAATTTTCTTTCCCATTTGTTGTGCAGTTGGTTGTGTCATCATACTGTTCAGAGGTTTTATTTGCAGTTGAAGGATTTATTAGATCATCAACTTCCGGATCAACTTCTGGATCATCATCCACTTCATCACTTTCAGAATCTTCTTCTCTCTCAACATCATCACCATCACCATCACCATCTTCGCCAGCTAGAAACCCATTTTCAAATACCTGAATTTTCTTTCTAGCTGCTGAAAGGATGGCCTCAGCATCAGCAGGATCCTTTCTATATGCAGCTCGCACACGATATGTTGATGGAGCTATTCTTTCAAAAAGCTTAGCATCCCTTGTCAAAGCAACAGAAATCGATGCCTCAGGTGTCTTGCTTGTTGTCAGGTCCCTAAGTCCAGATTTCTGATGGTAAAAAGATTAAAAAAAAAAAAAATTAGTCAACTTAAAGAGCATTTAATGAAAGATAAACAACAAAACATCAGGTGGATAGTTCTTGTTAGATAGAACTGCTAAGCAGCAGTGCCTCAAGTGAAAAGTTCAAGGTTTGGCAAGCAAAAAAAAAAAAACTCACCTGGATTTTTTCTGCAAGCTCTAGTACTGTCAATCCCTTGCTCCCCTCAAGCGAGAGAACATGAAATGCCGCAAATTTGACCGTTCCAGGAGTCAACCGGTGCCTAGATCTTCGAGGGGCTAGTAGACCTTTCTCTTGCATTTTTGCCACTGCATTTTCAGCTGCTGATCCATTCCGAAGTGTAGAAATTATATCTTCACAACTTCTACTCTGCAGTTTCATATAAATTTTTTTCAATTGATAAATGCAAAAAAAAAAAAAAAAAAAAAAAANAAAAAAAAAAAAAAAAAAAACTGTTTATATATGTGCACCCACATGCTCAACCAAACATTCAATGGAAACAGAAACCAAATTGACCAGCAAAGCTCAAAAGGAATTAGCACAATGGAATTTAATCCTGAAGAAGAAGAAGCTGCTTTTAGGAAGCAAAATAAAGAAGAATAACGAACCTCATCTTTATCATTTGCATATGACCATGTGATACTTCTTTTCTTCAGCCGTGGTCCAAATCCTGCAGACAATGCTAACTGTCGGAAAATTTCTGGCCACGTCAATTGATTTAAGTGCTTCTGCCAATTTCGTATGTCAAAGCCCCATGCATATGCCTAATAGAAACCAAAAAAACAGCATTGCAAGAATTCACTGAATTAAATAAAAACCACCATTTGGTTGAAGAAGAGAAGGAAATGTAAAATTTTAGTAGTATCTGAACTTACCCCCTCAACAATCTCTGGATGGCCACCTGCAGGATTAGCAGCACCATTCTGGTTCATTCCTAACCCTATAGAAGGCGTCCTTGCAACATGTTCAATATCTTTTATTATCACCTTCAGAAGAGCAACATGTATCTCACCCAACAATCTCGAATCCTGAGATCAAATGGTTAAAGCAACCAGTATGAGCAAACAACAGTATGCCAATAATTGCTTTGACAGAACAAAATCACTGGCAAAGGCCAGACTGACTCACATAGTCATGAAATGCTTGCACAAACTCATCAAGAGTGAATGGCCATAACTCAAGAACATCAGCAAAAGTAATCAAAAATCTCCAAACCTGAAATAGAGAACCACAGTTTTCAAGCCTCAGTTTAAGCATAGCTTCATCAAGAAAAACACTGTTAATATCTCATGTATTAAGAAAGCAGTACATCAATAGAACTACTGATAAAACAAACAAGCTCCATGAACAATAAAATTCTAACTGAAGAAAGAATATCTTTAATTTCAGAATACTGAAAGATAGATGCTACATGCACAACCACAATAATAACTAGATAGAATATTAAACTAGAGAAGGGGTAAAAGATGATATTAACTTTGACATTATTAACAGCCAACATATATGCAAATAAGTTCAATAATCTCAACTATCTTATATAGTCAGACACGAAGGCAATAACCAACCATTCCAAATCATGGAGACTTAAGAGTCCGTGGAAAGGCTAGCTTCATTTTCTACAGTTTGGTTGACGGAAAATAAACTATTTCGGGAAAACTGGATCAGCCATTTAGCAGAAAATGACTTCCGCCTCACAAAGGTGGATGACACTTTCTGTCTCTTTGCAGCCATGCTTTCTAATTGATCATCAATTATCCCAATGGTAAAATTGCAATTGTCACTCAATGCTGCCCTTTTGTGTTTCAGTCACACCACGTGCATTGCTTTCTTTGCGTCAGTATTGGTATACACTCGCACAAAAAGATTTTTCCTGTTCAAACTCATTGGACAGTACAAAACACTCTCTTATCAGTGTGTCACTATCTTCTCTATTGTTACTCATCGAAGTTCTGAATTTTCCGTGTCAAAATCAAACACCAGAAAATTTATGTATTTTCGGAAAACATTTTCCCTGTGAATACATTTTCTGTTGTAATGTAATTTTCCTAAACAAATGGACCCTAAAAGTTTAACCACTATGGAGAGTAGTAGATAAGTTGAAGTTCCTCCGACCACCCATTTTTTGGACAGAGTATAAAAGATCATGGATGTTCATCACCATAAAGGTGGACATATGCTGGAAGAAAACGAAAGTGTTGACAAGGACATACCATGAGAAGGTTGCCAATATTCTCCTCTGAGTTTATCCAGGGTTGGACAGCAAATGGCTTTTTCACCTTTACACTCTTGGGTGGGAAAACAATCAATGAATCTACAGTACAATATAAAACTATCAGTACCAGAACTTCATTCCTCTTTTTTTTTTTCCTTCAGTATTCGAAAATAAAAACTGAGACTGATGAAACCAATGACATAAAATTTCAAAAAGCAACATATAAATAATTGCTCACCCCTGAGTGATTCAAGGTTTTGCAGAGTGTCAAGATCAAGATGGATAATGGAGGAAAGCCCCTTGCTTGCTGCAGCCAACTCCATCAATTCCAGCTGTTCATCCTCAATAAGCTCCATAGATTCTTTAGCTATTCTACGAGCAACTGCCTTCTCAAGGGCAGCTTTCCTTCGCTCTACCTCTTTCTCTTTGCGAAGCTCTTCCTTTTGCCTCTTTTTCTCAGCCTGTTGGTATATACCACAGCAAACCGGAAGGAGGTATACATTAAATATCCTCAAAAGTCTAAATATCAGCTAAGATGGTTAACATTATGAACCTCAAAAACTTACTCTTAAATGTTCTTTCAGCAAATATTTTTCCCTTCGTTCAAGCTCACGTTTTTGCTCTCGCTTTGTTTTTTCCTCTTCTCTCTGTCTCTCACGCATCAACCTCTCTTCTTCCTTTCTTCTTTCACGATCTTGTCTCTCCATTTCTTTCTTCATTCGCTCTTCACTCTAAAAATGAGAGAAGAAAAGAGATTAGTTATAAGGAATTTAATCCTTTGACCATTAATGGTACAAAAGGAGGCTAAATTCATATTTAATAAAACCTTCCGCCTAAGGTTATCTTGTTTCTCAAGTTCTTTCCGGATCCTTATCTCATGAGCTTCAACTTCCCTTGCCATTCTACCATCATCACTCTACAATAAACCAAGTTAAAAATATAAAATTGTCCTTTGCAATTAATACATATTAAAAACTTTCAAGAGTTTAAGAAAAAAATATAAAATAACGCTCAGCAAAGATTACAATATTAAATATTATATACAGCTTGCAGAGACCTTTCGTTTCCTCTCCATCCGCAACATTGTGTCATTAGGAAAAACTTGTCCAGCAGACAAAGCATAAGGATTCTCTGTTCCAACATTTGGGTGATCAGTATAGTGAGAGTTCCCTCCAATGTTGCCTATGTTTGTGAAAGAGTCCCTTTGCGAGCCACCATCATCATCCCGGGGAGGTGATGGATAGGGAATCCCTTGCTTGTCTTGTTGAGCCAAGAGACGAACACGTGATGAATGACCCGGGGCAGCATGAATCCGGGGTATCTGTTCATTTCCGAGCACAAAAGATGGAGTTCTGGCAGGACCATCCATTATTGGATCATGTAAATGAGATTGTGTCAGCTGTCCATAAGCATCTGATCTAATACCAGACTGGTTCGGAAGAAATGGATACTCATGAAAAGCTCTTGTCATAGCCTGGAATGGAGCTCAGTTAAAATCAGGATCTCAAAACTCAAAGATATAACAAATCAGAACATAAGTATAGGCATACATTTAAGAACTCAAGCAGTAAAAGGTGAAGCTAGTTCTAGCACTATCCATCTCAAGTTTTCTTTTTTGTACACAAACAGATCTATAAAATATAGTGAAAAGAAACCAAACCCTTTATATTGCAGTTCAAAATTGTATAGCAGCACGTTATTCAGAAAAGAGGTAAAAACCCAAACAGGACAAGAATTAAAGGAATACACATGCTGAGTAAGTTCACATTAGAGAACCTCAAGAAAGAGTGAATTTAGCATACATATTGACATGAAGGAAAAACGTTTAAAAAGGTACTCAATTATATAACTATCTCCCACAATTGTGACAGTAAAAGATATGTTGCAAGTCTCATGCAGCTCACAGCAGGCTAATTTTACTAGCTAAAACAGAAATATGTTATAGAATATAGAAAGAAAAAAATATCTAACCTTGTTTGATCTAACATCATGTCTCTCATACACTTTACCATCATAGGCAAGATTAGGCCGCTTGTGCTGCTCTGCAACTGCTGCTCAAAATAAAACACCAGAGGTGTCATGAGCAAAAAAAAGAAGCATACACACATCACAAACATCAATTTGCCAGCAACTTATAACACGATAGTATTGTTTCTAGCAACTCTGTCTGATTGAAAGAAGCAGCCCAAAAGAGTGCAAACAAAGCTATATGTGAACAATTACTCCTCCAATTATACAATAATACCGAACATCTAAGAAATAAGTTTACCACTTAATGAAATAGAAAGCACATATGTATTAGAAATAGAGCCATTATAGTCAATAACATATGCATACATGATGCCAAAGTAAGACAATACAGAGCATTCCCAGTTGATTTAGTACTTGAATTGCATGAGAGAAGCAATGTACACCAACATGCATACAAGAAAATGTTTCACATAGTTCATTCAATAAAAGTATGCAGTCTTCTGGTAAGTGAAGACAGAAGCATCAGTTATACCTATAGGTTGCCCAAATGCATCTGGTGGCAATGAATCAAACTCTATTCCTAGAGAGGGTCCATCTTCCCTCAATGGCTCCCCTAACTGAGCCTCCACACAAGCAATTGCTCTACGCTCCAGTATAGACTGTGGGGACTCATAATACCCAGGCACACCCCGAGGTACTACATTCCTCAACTCCGAACGAGTGAACGGGCTTGAGCCCGAACCCGACCCGGATCCGTAGTCGTTACCAACCTCCGGTGCCCCCAACCTGAGCTCATCAATCGGAGAATCCGGCATAGGCTCCACCGTTTTCCGAGGTTTCTTGGGAGGCAACTCCTTCTTGTCCTTCAACCTCCTATGGCAAAACCACATCTGCAATTGCCGATCCGACAACCCCAATTTCTCTGACAGCTCTGCCCGCATCGCCTCCGACGGGTATGTCTCCACTAATCAAAACCAAAAAATTCATCACAGAAATTCATCAAATTGAACAAAGATTGAACACCCAGAAATCAAAATCTTCCACCCAGAAAAAAAAAAGTTCAAAAATTTCCCCAAAAAAATCATCAAATTGAACAAAGATTGAACAGCCAGAAATCAAAATCTTCAACCCAGAAAAAAAAACTCAGAGAGAAAATTGCACAAACATGCATAGGCTTTCTCCAGGGATTCAAGCTGAAAGGGGGTCTTCATCTGGCGCTTGGGCTTGCTCTGCCCCTCATTGGAATTACCAATTTTGCTGCTACTTCCATTGTTCTCATTGTTATTTTCTGCAGCATCCCTCTGCTGATTTTCCCCTTCTGAAGTAGCCTCGGCCTCCATTGAAGAAACCCGATCAAAAATCCAAGATCGAAAGGAGCCCCAAAAGCTGCTTCAAACCCTAGAAATCCAGAACGCAAAAAAAAAGAAGGAAACAAAACAACGCCACCGAATAGAATTGTTCCCCTTTCTTTCTCTCTCTCTCTCTTAAACCAAAATTCCGTGATAGTCAAGGAATGGAAAGGCACAAGATTATTATCCTGAGATGAAAATAAATAAAACACAATAACAATAATAAATGGGAAAAAGCGTACAACGAAGGATTGAAAATGAAAAGAAAGAACAAGGAAGAAGAAGAATAAATGAACAGAATAATAAAAATAAAAATTGAAAACAAGAAAAAACCAACAACAGTAGTAGACGACTAAAATGTTTCCACCACCTTTCATAATTCTTAATTTCGTTTTTATTTTTCCTCTTTCTTTCTATGTTTTAATAAAAACTGTTTTTCTTTTTAATGAACGGTGTGATGAATGTTCGTTGGTGTCAAACAGACCTTAATCAGGGCTAAAAAACAAAAATCAAAGCAACATGACTTTTTCTTTTGTTTATATTTTTGGGGTTTTATCTATCTTTTCTTTTTCTTTTTTTCGAGTTTCAAGGTTCCTAAATTTTCAATCTTTTCCTCTGTTTCTCCGCGTTGTGTTTTAATTTCGATGAACTTTTTTCCGAGGTTTCTGTCATGTTTTCCTTTTTAATTTTTTGTTTTTTTAATGCTATTTTGGTCAATTTAGCGTGAGTTTTGTTTACGAGTTACTGTGTTTTGGTTCTTTAAATTTTTTTGAAGGCTCAGTTTGGTTGGATGGTGTACTGGTCTTTGTTTGGGATCTTTTGTTTGCAATGATCGAATCGATGTTTGAGGTTTATGTTGTTGTGGGCCCCGGTTTTCTGTGGGTCCACATGTTCAAAGATGGGCTTTCTATTGGGTTTAAGGTTTGGATCAGAAAATGGTCCCAAAAAATTGTTCTCTTCTCCCTGCCNCAAAAAATTGTTCTCTGCTCCCTGCCAGAAAAGAAAGTTCATATGAGAGAGAAACTGGAGTTGAATTTTTCTTCTTTTTGCTAAAATACCATTATATTTGGTTGGATGAATTTGAAAGAAAAGGAAGGGATGAAATAGATTCTGTACTTTATTTAACTAAATTTATTTGACGGCGATTTTATGATATTATATGTGTATGTTATACTACACTGATGTGGCAAATATACGTAATTTTTATATTTTATTTGATATAAAATTAATTTATTTTATTTTTTCAAACAAACTTAAAAACAGTTAATTTGTACACATGTCATTTATACATTAATTATTCTTATGTAATATGATATATAACAAAGTATCTAAGAAACCTCCTTAATTTAAAGAGAAAATAAGAAACACAAGAGAATTATTTTGAAAGAAGAAATGGAAGATTCTTTCATTTTCATTTCACCCCTTTAAACCAAACATAGCTTCGAGGTTCAATTTGTAATGTTATGACCTTTTGTATTGCTATATTTTATTTTACAGTAAAATTCATAATCTTTCTGTTACATTTTTTTCTTTTTTTAAAATAAAAACATTGCACGTACTTTTGAAATGTAAATCAAACTGGAAGATTTCTACATAAAATGGTACAAGAAGAAATGTAAATAAAGTGTTACACCCCGTCGTTTAGCTTATACTGTCAAATAGGACCTCACACCTTTTTAAAATCTAAAAAAGTACTTTATATTAATATGCAGATATATGAATAAATAGATAAACTTTTATTAAGTCACTTGCACTGTCCTAATCCTATGTGTGTTTTGTCTATAGTCTCGTCCCTTGGTTAAGAGACAGGAAGATATGAAATATGTCACTTTTTTTGTTTTGGTACTTTGACTAAGATTCTGAAGAATTAATGATTTTAATAATATATTTTAAAAATTTAATTCTACAAATACCATACTTTTCAAATAATTTTTACATATATTGTAGTTTTTTTTTTTAATATTATGTCATTTTGCAAAAAAAAAAAAAATCAGTGAAGCAATTGTGTATATTGCAGCACCACAAAAGGTGGCGCAATGACATCACTTTTGTGGTGACGCAATATTCAAATGGCTCAATTGGGCTTATTGTGTCACCTTTGTAGTAATGTTATTTGGATAATGTATCACCACAAGAGTAACATTATTTGTCTAATGGCATCACTATTGTGGTGCCTCAATATACACAATTGAGTCACTAGTAGTCCCAATTTCTCTCTCCTCCTTTTTAAAAGCTAAGGTAGATGTGAACATTGTTTGAAAAATATGATATTTATGGAATTAAGTTTCCAAAATGCATTATTGGAGTTAATGACTCGACTCTAGATTTAAACACAAAACTCACAAAATCTTGAAAATGACTTCAGTATTACTCTGTCACAAACTATTTGGTTAATAATATGTTACTTTCTAAATACTTCAAAATTAAAAGTTTTCTAATGATATGTTAGGTTGGTAAAGCCTTTCTTAATTTTAAGAAATGTTTGTTTTCAAGGATTATATGTTTCATTATATACTTCTACTATGTTTTTCTTATATATTGTGCTCATTTATAACAAAAAATAATAAATCAAACTCCATTGGAAAAAGAAAAAGAGTACAGTATACGATGGGAATAGAACCCTAAATAACAACTCTCTAGTTTCTATGACAAAATAATGTCCTCTTAGACCCACAAGTTATCATAAATAAATCAAAGCTTTAATATAATCCTAGGATGAAATTTTGTTAAATGTAAGATATAATTAAGACCTACCCAACTATCTAATATATATATTGGCTATCATAAACAACGAGGAAAACAAATTAATACAATATATATGTTGGTTTGTACATCCTATTCTTACATTCTCTTTCCTTCTTTACTTTTGCTTTCTTTTACTTATTATACCTTACTTGTAGGTCTAACAAGAAAACGAATGCACCATTTGACCAAACTTGGAGAAAATGAAACTTCTTGGAAAATTAAGGGCTTGTTTGAAATCTGTTTTTAAAAACAGTTTTTTGTTTTTTAAAACAATAAAACAAAAAACTTGTTTGGTAAAACTGTTTTTGAAAACTGTTTTTAAAAATTTTGGGTGTGTTTGAAAGTGTTTTGGTTTTTTTATTTTTAAAAATAATTTTTGAAAACAGCTATTTTTTGTTCTTGTTTTCTTGTTTTTAAAACAGTTTTGTGAGAGAAAATTTTTAAAAACAGTTNAAATAACAACTCTCTAGTTTCTATGACAAAATAATGTCCTATTAGACCTACAAGTTATTATAAATAAATCAAAGCTTTAATATAAGTAAATTATTGATCCTAGGATGAAATTTTGTTAAATGTAAGATATAATTAAGACCTACCCAACTATCTAATATATATATTGGCTATCATAAACAACGAGGAAAACAAATTAATACAATATATATGTTGGTTTGTACATCCTATTCTTACATTCTCTTTCCTTCTTTACTTTTGCTTTCTTTTACTTATTATACCTTACTTGTAGGTCTAACAAGAAAACGGATGCACCATTTGACCAAACTTGGAGAAAATGAAACTTCTTGGAAAATTAAGTGTTTTAATCATTATTGATTTCTAAAGTCCACTTCAAATCTTCACAACATTTTATTCAATCTCAAACGAACTCTTCATAAAAATTAAATTACTTTTTGATAGAATTAGAAACTAGGAGTATCTTGTTCACATGGATAGTCATGGTTGCCACTTGCTGCATCAATTCTTTAGATTGACATGTTCAACATGTTTGTCATATAATAAAATAAAAACTAAAAGAAAACGAAGTCTTTTTTTCGGGGCCGTAAAGAAAATGAAGTCTTAGGACTCTTAAAACGTTAAATAAACTTTTCTCTTTTGGTACAAGACGATGGGATATACCAAGTCAAATATTCAAATTAGTTTAGTTTATGTAGGCTACCTTCTTTACCCTTTTTCCTGTACCTTAGAGAAAAAAAAACCAGTATTAATTCATCTCTATGATCTTGTTGACCATATTTACAGCTTTCACAATATATAGGAGCTCTTTTATGGGAATCATGGATACATCGTTTTTCAGTCAAATATTCAAAGTTTAAATGTACTGTAAGTTCCTGAACAAATTTTAAATCAAATTCTTATAATTTTAATTTTTTTTAATTGGGTCCTTATTATCACCTGCGATTATAATTCTATCAATTTAGTGCTAACATAGAAAATAACTTGTTTATGTGACAATAAAAGAAGTTGATATAATGCCAAAGTAACACAAAAATTAATACGTCATCAAATTTTAGCTTAAAAAAGTGCATAAAAAAATTAATGATATGACAATTTTTGTACTATTTTGATATCACATTAATTTCTTTTATTAACACATAGATAAGTTGTTTGTCATATTAACACTAAACTGACGAATTTATAATCAAGGATAAAAGCAGGAACCCAATTTAAAAAAAATTCAAACTATAGAAACCCAAAAAAAATAAAAAATTTATAAGAACTTAATTCAAAATTCGTCCAAAATATATTTAAACCAATATTCAAATTAGTTTTGTTACCGTATGCTACCTTCTTTACCCTTTTTCCTGTACCTTCGAGAAAAAAACCAGTATTAATTCATCTCTATGATCTTGTTGACCATATTTACAGCTTTCACAATAGGAGCTCTTTATTGGAATCATGGATACATCATTTTTCAGTCAACATGAGATGAATGCAAATCAGCAATTCATTGTTTTCTGAATTAAAGAAAAAAAGATTGATGGACAAAAGAGAAAGGAAAAATAAAAGCTTTTGCGAGGATAATACAACACAGAATCCGTCACTCAATTATTTTCAAGGGTATTTATGATGATTTACGGTGCAAGACATCCTCCAAGTTGACGCCTCTTCCTTCTTATGCTGCCTTCTTTTGCTATAAAAAAAAAAAAAAAAAAAAAAAAAAAAAAAACCCAAGTCAATTTAACGAATAGAAAACTAAAACAAAATCATTTTATATCTAAATACTAGTAAGTAAAATCTTTGTTCAAAAATTGTGATCACCAGAAAAGAATGAGTAAATGTAAACAAATTATGTGACTTGCCAATTCACAATAACTTGATGTGAATTCATTTTGTTCAATCATTTTATTATGCAGAAATAGTAAATTTGAAAGAAGACTCACTCGTTTCTCTTCTTCCATCTGGGCTTTGATTAAAGAATAGATTGCCACTCCTGCAATTGCGATGGCAGTTCCAATACCAGTTTGGGTGGAAATCTTGTTACCTGTGTGAAGCAATTAGTTAGATTATCATGCAGTTCATCTTTTGCAAGAGGGTACAAAGGAATGGAAGAAAAAGAGATATTTACCGAAAACTACAATTGAGAACCCAATCACAAATACACGTTTCAGTACATTGCCAACTGCATGGGTAAGAGGTGCTACCCTCTCCAATGTGTTGGTAGCCAACTGGTGACAAAGAATGCAAGGACAATGTTACCATATTACACAATGACATCGTGTTTCTTAGAAAGCAAGTTAATAGTTAAAAAACAATAAGCTATATATTACTTCACTCTTAAGATAAAGGGTAGATTGGGTGGGGAGAAAATAGATATGAATTTAAAGCTATGCTTCTTGTAAATCCTAAAGAATAACGATGATTGAACATCTGTGTGCACCATCTGAGTTGTCAGATTAAAGTTTTAGAGAGGTCCTATTAGTTTAGATGCCAACATTTCTGATGTAAGTCTGCGCAGCTGTATACTTATATGATGATTGAACATCTGTGTGCACCATCTGAGTCGTCAGATTAAAGTTTTAGTGAGGTCGAGTTAGTTTAGATGCCAACATTTGTGATGTAAGTGCACGCAGCTGTATACTTATATGATGATTGAACATCTGTGTGCACCGTCTGAGTTGTCAGATTAAAGTTTTAGTGGGGTCGAGTTAGTTTAGATGCCAACGTTTGTGATGTAAGTGTGCACAGCTGTATACTTATATGATGATTGAACATCTGTGTGCACCATCTGAGTTGTCAAATTAAAGTTTTAGTGAGGTCGAGTTAGTTTAGATGCCAACATTTGTGATGTAAGTGCAATACCTAAATGTTGTGCAAATAAAGGGAGCCAATTCTAAAAGATTTGAACTGCTCAAAGTGCAAATTACTTGTATGTAGAGGAAAGAGTTACCTGATTGTAGAGGTGGTAGAACATTCCCACCCAGAAGAGATCTGAGACAAACTTGACCAACCCTACTTTAGCAATTGCATCATTGAAGCCATGCTTAAGCAGTGCAGGCCCCTCCACCTGTAGGATCAAATTACGCATGAACACACGAAATGTTCCAAAAATAAAACCAACACATTATATGTTCATGAGGAGCCTTTAGAAAGGTTTTACTCACAATTAGGGCAGGTGGTATGCAGACAAATAGAGCAATGATGGAAATGTAGGCATAGAGATTGGTACTGTCCATATCAGTCTGCAAAACGAGATCATTAGTATCGAATAGGAAGAGTAATTTTAATTGTAAGTATTTAGAGGACAAATATATACATAAGATCATGGAAGACTCAAATACATTAAAAATTGTTTATTAAACGAATAACATGATCAGTTAACTTGGAAGCTATAGAAGATAGAGATACCATAGCTTTCTTTGAATAGATGCTCCGGTATGTGAAGGAAATGTTCGAAATCATGGCACTTATAAAGCCAGTCCAGTTGAATGAGAGCTCAGTCAATGATGCCAATGACACACCTGCATATTAGACAATAAGTATCATGTTAATAATCAGCATGATCAACGAGTTTTCTCCTTTGTTCTTTTAGACTCAAAATGAGAATGAGAAGAGAGAAAAAAAGTTATTGTAACTAGAGAAAGCTCCATTCAAATAAAAGACAGATAATCACAGCTCAAGTTAATGATATGAGAATATCTTACCGAGAACAACAGGAAGCAGTGATAGCCACAAAGTGATGGGAATTGATTGGCCAAGAACGAATTGTGAAGCAGCGGCATTGAAGAATGGCTCAAGAGCTGAAACAAAAGAGTTTGCAATTGTCATGAAATAGATACATTGTTCCAAATGTGCATGTGTATCACAAAATTTTATCACCTTTAATGGTATGTGTGAAGGAAACAGCAACTGCTGCAAATGAGACATTGCTGGTCACATGGCCTAATGCGTGACACACCGCCACAGGAATGAGCAGCTTCAGCAAGTTTGAGTCGATAGGCTACACAAACACCATGGATATAGCATACACAAATCAGTGAATTTACTCAAATATCCTTTTATCTTTTTATTTTTACATATTTGTACCATACTAAATCAAAGTTGAAACGAGAACACAAATGTGTAATTTTAACAAGGAAAATGCACTTATAATCACTTTTATAGATGAATATGTGATCCGTACTACTTTGTTTCGTTCAACAACTACCTTAAATTCCGACAAAACCTGTCTGGCTAAATAGCAATAATAATGATATGATCACAATGTGTTTTTTTTTTTTTTTTTTCNTTTTTTTTTTTTTTTTTTTTTTCCTAATGATATTATCTGAATGTTATCTGGTAATTAGCAGCTTATTTTGTTTATGGGCTAGGAGAAGTTCAACTTTACTTACAGCGCGCTTGGGAAGGCCCACGGCCCAGCTCACCAAACAGTACACCACCCCCACGAGTAAATGGATAACCGACACAAAGCTTCAATTCATAAACACAGTAGATGATAAGTAGCAAGAAGAAAAAATTAGAAAAATCCTTTGCCAAAAAAAAAGAAAAAAGGAGACACTAACATTAATAATAAAAAAAAGGCATATTTTAATTATAACTATTTCATAAAAAAAAAATCATCAACTAATTTTTTTGAAGACAATTGCATCACTTACTAAGGGTAGGGGAAGTAATTGTAGATCTTCTTGTTGAGGATGTTAAAAATCACATTCAAGAAGTACCTGCAAAGCAAGAGGGCAAATACGTAATTTCACATAGTTGATCACCATTCACTATCTCTGACTAGTACACAGTTGTAACAAGTTGAAGAAGAGTAGCAGAGAAGTGGAAGAGACAGACACAGTCGCAGTTAATACGCGACACGTGACCTACCACATGAAGAAGAAGAAACCGGTTACCAGAGCCGGGTACTTCTGGAAAAACCCGACCGGAGCAAGCTTTTCCCTGTTAAAAATAAGAAAACCCGAAATAACCACATTAGTCAGGACAGCTGACGCGGACGAGTAGACCGAGTCAGAACGGAGGAAACGGACCTCACCCGGCGGAATCACCCTCGGCCGGCGAGGACGCGGAGGCGAGGCATGGCCGAAGAGCATCCTTCCTCAACGCCGGCGAGGCCTCGATCAGCAGAGCCGGACGGAGCTGCCTCCCCCAAATGAGGTTCCCACCGTCGCCAACGGCCCGGATCGTCTTGACGGAGACGAAGGAAGCATTGGTAGCGTCCCTCGGAAGCTTGCGGAGGTGGGGGAGGGAGGATATGGTGGTGGCGCGTGAAAACACTCGCGACTCCATGGAAATGGCGTTAGAGGAAGGGAAAGAAAATGGTCTCTCTCCACTGATACTGAAGTATAACTATAACTATAACACTTCTGATAGGCTAAAACGATATCTTTCACCAGCTTGGCATGCGAACCGTTTTAGTGGCTATGGTTATCGTTAACCCAAAGAATGTTCCGCGCTGGGAGGTCAGATCATGATATAGTGCGTTTGCGGGAAAGAGATGTGCTTACCGTCGGATTTGGAGAGAGATTGATAAATTTTAATAAGATGGTAATGAGCGGTGAGAGATGGTGAAGGTGTAGGATGATCTGGTGAAGGGGAGGGCAGCGTGTGGAGGTAATGTTGTGGAGAGAGGAGGATAGGTGGGGCCCCCTTATCCCTTGAGAAAGATATGTGAAGGAGAATGAGAGGAGAGGGGTGAGAATGGTCCAATGAATGGGTGATGCGTGATGCGTGATGCGTGATGGTGTGTTTTTAACGCCTTATCGCATCTATTTTCTCCTGTGTCTTGTGATTGTGAAGAGTTGGTCACTGTTTGTTTGGTGTAAAACTAGTACATTTACGGAATAGCTCTTCTTTCTTTTTTGGCTTAATTGTAATTTTGGTTTTCCTATTTTAACCACTTGAACATTTTGGTCCTCTTTTTTTAAAAATGAATTATTGAGTCTCTTTATATTCATAAAATGTACAAGTTTAGTCCATTCATCTTTAAGTCAAAATTCTTAGATTTATTTCAAGGTGTAAAGTTCTCTGATTCATAATCTCACCGTTCAGATTGAAGAGCTACGTCTTGTGAATCTTTTCATTAAATTTTAGCTCTATCTAACGGTGAATAAATCTAAATTTTTGGTTAGATGAAAACTTATGATTTTAGTATTTTGGGCTGAGTTTCACCGTTAGATCAAGCTCAAATTTAGTGAGAAGGTTCATAAGGTGTAGCCTTTCAATCTGAATGGTGGGATTATGAATCAGAGAACTTTACATCTTGAAATAAACATAAGAATTTTGACTTAAAGATAAATGGACTAAACTTGTATATTTTATGAATATAGAAGGACTCAATAGTTCATTTTTAAAGAAAGGAGCCAAAACGCTCAAGTGGTTAAAATAGGAGGACCAAAATTGCAATTAAGCCTTCTTTTTTTGTTTTTTATCGGTGTTTGGGCTTCGCCCGACTAATCCGGTTTCGAGCCAGGAAGGACCACAAGAGCAACGAAACTCTCCCAACAGACGCATCTGCATACCTAAGGGCTCGAACCCGGGACCTTTGGTTAAGCTAGAACAACCCCTTATCAGGTGATCTACATGCTTGTCGGTGGAATAGCTCTTCTTTCTAGTAAAAGGTGAGCACACAATTTTTTCAAAGGAAATAAAAGAAGAGCAAGTTAATGTTGGATTTCATGAGGCCATTTAATTTTTTTAATTGCAGCTACAATTGTAATCAAATGGATTTAATTAAATTAGAAAATATAAGAAAAAAAAACTAATCTTATGACTACAATAACAAAAAAAGTGATGCTACTATTAAATGAAATCATAGAGACACGGACGTTACGTGATTAGTGGTGGAATTTTAAGGTTGGATTGCTTAATGTTGGCCACACGTAGAGAGTGATTGGCCAGATCTTTTTAATTCCGAAATTGGATTTTTCTTTTAGGTGCTCAAGTCCAGAAATGAATGGATCATAGCAAATAATAACATTATTCACTTACCATATGCCATATATCACTTGAACATATCATATATTTAACGAGAATTTTATAATACCACATGAATATATCATAATATACTGATATAATAAGTATACATAATTTTTATATTTTATTAAATATAAATATAATTTATTTTATTTTTTTTAAATAAACTTAAAAATAATTAATTTGTACATAGATTATTCATATATTGACTATTTTATATAATATGACATACTATATAAATATTAAAAGTATATATAATAAACCTCAAATATCAGAACATACCGAAAATCTAAATTTGAGGACATTTCGACAGTCATTGGCATGCCCAAAAGGCTATGTGAGCATGGGGTCGTGGGTTCGATCCCTCCCCTCCACTCCCCAAGGAGTAGGAAATTGCTCTCCCCTCTATCTCAAGCAATAAAAAATTGAGGATATTTGGTAAATTCTCTATTAAAGAAATATATGTTTGATATTTAATTATAATTATATTATGATAGCTATCACCTTATTATGTTATTTTTTAATTGTTATAAAAAGATATATTTGAAATTTTGTGAATGAATTATGTATTCTATGATGTAAATATGTATGTAAATGGGCCAATAGAAATATGGATTAATTCTTGAAAATTTGAGTAGTTGGCAAACATGCTAGGTTTGATCTCTGTCTCAAAAGCATGCAAACATAAAAATGCTAATATTGGGGAAAAAAAAAGATTTTAATACTTTCCAATTTGTGAATAGTTTGCTTTAAAAATAGAACCATTTTGAGAAACTTTCAAATTAATAAAGAGTACAACAATTTTTTTTTTTGAAACATAGAACAAATTTTGATAATTGGCGAGTGAGGGAAGGGGAGTGGCTAGGAAAAATTAGCCTTGATGGGATTTGTATCAAGACGCATGTAGGTAAGCTTTAGTGTTAATACCAAATAGTTTATGGTCAAGTAATATTAAAGTCGTCCTTATATAAGGACTTGTGAATTTCGTATTCAAATTTAAGTCATAATAAAAAATACTAAAAAACTCTATGATTTGTAGAATGCTGCTAAGCTAGTTTGCATTCCTTAGTGCATAAGAAGTTGCAATCTTAAATGGAAAAGAAAGAAGGCAGCATCAGCATGTCAAGCGGTGGCTGCATTCCTCAATGTTTAAGACGTGAACAAAATTTCGTTTGGGTGTACGAATGAAAACATTTTGAAAATTTTGTGAAGATGAAAGATTTTTAAAGAAACGTTTTAAATAATTTTAAGTAATAATTTTTTTAAAATTTTAAAGAATTTTAACATTATAATATTGGTAGAGATATATAAATTATTAAATAGTATAGTATTAAATAATTGCATTTTTAACCAAATAACATTGATATAATTAATGTATATAAATTTTGATAATATTTGACATACATAAAATTTAATACAAAATATATATTATACTCTAAGTCTCAAATTACACAATACGTAATTTTTAATATTGAAAGTAATTAATTAATCTTGACTGTTATGAAATAAACGGATAAGATTAAATGTTTCTACATTAACGATAATTATGTTGTCGTATTAGGAAAATATCATATACCTCCCTTCCTATGCATGTAAGAAGTAATTGACCACAAAAATAAATAAAGAAAATCACTCTTCTAGACTTCTACACTTCCACATAATTCCTTTGAAAAAAATAAAAATTCCATATAAAAAGAAAAAAAAAACAGAAAATGAATAAAAGTTGAAACCATGAGAAGATTGAGAAGTAGAAAGCCAGAAGCAGAGAGACGCAAAGAAGGAGCATAAATAGAGAGAAAAGCATAAGAAGAAGGATGAGAGGTTCCACAGCCAAAATGGGATAAGTTGATAGCTTGCTTGAACTTTGAATCCATGAAATCTTAGCAATTCAGGTGGTGGGTGGCTTGAGAATGAGAAGAAAGCATTCGAATCTTCGTTGAAAACGGCTATAAATGCAGTCGTTTCTTATGAAACTCTATGACATAAGAATTTTTTTTGTAGAAACGATGGAATTTCGAGATTCAACCATGGCTTCGTTATGGTTAACTCATGAAACGAAAATATTTCGGTCATTTTGGTGGAAACGAACGAAATTTCATTCCTTGCTTAATACTTGCTAAGAAGTGAGTGGGAACCACCCATGTTGAAACGGTGCTAGAGGTTGGAGACGACAAACCAAATTTATAAATAGGCAGCTCTTGTTTAGTGTTTTAATGTCTTCATTCGGTGAGAGAGAAGAGCTTAATAGGTTATTGCGGGAAATCTTTGTATTGAGAGAATGAAAAAACTTAATTGAGTTCTTATGCAAGTAAAAGTTGTGTGTATAATTTCTTCGTTTTAGTGAAATCCTTCTACACAGTTGCTTTAAATTTATGTGTCTTATTTTTGTTCTCATCTCACTTTAGTTATAATTAGCTCTATCCCATTTAATTTTCAGCTGAGTCTACAATATCAATGCTACAAAATGGGCACTAGTGCAAAGGGTGATAAAAGGTTGAGATTGAGCCACGTAAGCCTTCTTACCTACACCTAAAATTTGTTTACTTTGTATAAACAATTCACAAAATTGTAAAAGCAACCACAAACTTCTATCAATTGAGAAATTTGACCTGCATCAAATTCTCCCGATCATGAAGTACTCCACTTCTCTCTCTATAAATCCCTCTCTCTCTCCTCCATTTCTCTCTACGGCTACCTAAACAGCCAAGTACAGGTTTGTTTGTGAGATTGAACAAAGGTCATATTGTGACCAAGAAGGATTTGGCTCCACGCTCCTTGGATCGCAAAAGGAAAACAAGTAAGCAGGTACACTTTGTGAGGAGCTTGATCCATGAAGTTGCTGGTTTTGCTCCATATGAGAAAAGGATCATAGAGCTTTTGAAGGTAGGAAAAGACAAGAGGGCACTTAAAGTTGCCAAGAAAAAGTTGGGTTCTCACAAGAGGGCCAAGAAGAAGAGAGATTGAGCAATAAAATGCATAAAAAACAAAATCTGATGGGCATTGGGGTCCTCAATTGAATCACAGTAGACCACACACTCATCAAAGTTTATTCAACCTTTTTTGCAAGGGAGCACGATTGCACTTTTCAGAAGTCAAACAGTGTGAAAAGTAGAAAAAGTTTGGTTCTTGAAGTTAGCAATATGACCATTGCTGAGGTTAATTTACATAAGGAGGAAGATGATGAACCACCATCTGCTTTGATTGATTCTGAGAACAATTTGAAGCCTCGTTGAATTGCTCTCTTTGTTGAGCCTTCTCCCTTTGCGTGAGTCTCTTTTTGGTAGTTCTTTTGCTCTTTGTTGTACTTGATTAACAGTACCTAACTTCAGGGAATGTGGGTTTGAATTGTACCTCAAATGACTTGCCTTATTGTTCTGATTCAGTAATGGTGTTCAATGAATTGACTCCCGACGGGGTGTTAAGGAATAAGAGCGACTCCGAGGGTTAAGTGAGTCAAGGACCATAAGGGGCATTAGCTACCATAAAAATTCAAAGTGCATATCGTGCACATCTTGAGAAGAAGAAGAGATTGATGAGAGTTGCAGAGAGAGGGAAGGGTAGATGGGGAAGAGAGAGGTGTTATATTTTTAAAAAAATTTGGGGTAAATGCATAATTTTATAAAAAAATACTGGGTCATATTGCTTCATTTTTTAAAATTAGTTCTTCAGGTAGCACTAAACACAATCTAGACCATTGAATGAAATCTAACATTTCATAAAGAGAATTTGCACTGGTTCCCATTATAGAGGATTGATATTGTAGACTTGGCCTTAATTTCCTAGCACTCTAGTTTTAATAAACCATTGTCAAATTATTTATACAAATGTGGCAGTTTCTAAACTATTTACTTAAAATGGGCATTTTTAAATATTTTATTAATTTTACAAAAATTAAATGTGAAAAAAATCAGCAATAAACACACTTTAGAGATAAAAGCGTGTTCACAAGAAACACGCTTTTAGAGGTAAAACGTGTTTCTTGTGAACATGCTTTATTTATAAAGCATGTTCCTAAGGAACATGCTTTTAGAGGTAAAACGTGTTCCTTTAGAACACGCTTTATAGATAAAACGTGTTCACTGTCTAACTTTTTTTCATGTTTATTTTCGTTAAAATACTCAAAAATGTCCCTTTTAGGTAAATAGTTTGAAAACTACTCTATTTGTGTAAATAGTTTGACAATGTGTATTATTTGTGTAATTTTGCCCAAAAATTACCTCTTATATAAATACTTAAATATATAATACAACATATACAAAGTATTAGAAACATGGGTAGTAGTTTGCAGGAAATTAAAGGTTCGAGCCTCTTTACTATAATGTAACCAAAAAGAAAAAAGTATTAGGAATATGCATGATACATGTAATGATTTGAGCATTATTGTTAAAGTTATTCGTATATAGATTCAAATCGTTGTGATTTTATTAGAGAATATTGCAAGATTTATTAATATATTAGGAGGTAACGTGTTCCAAAAAACATTAAAATTATGAAGAAAAGAGGTGCAATTATCTCGAGATAAAAAAAAAGAAAATTATTTAGCAAAAAAATAAACAAAAAACCAGGCCAACCTGTTGCCAATGCTGGGTCCAGCCCAAATTTCTTTGGGTTATGAACCGTGGATAAGGCTTCCAACTTTGGGCCGAATGTTTCACGGAAACACTTGGTTTACTTGTCTCGGGTGAACAATCATGGTACTTGTCGCACCAGCTGCAGGCTGCAGCACAATAGCACAATATTGGAACCTCAAAGTAGTAGGAATATGATTTCTCTATTAGTTGCATTTTCAGAATCCTTAAGGGAAGAGATGGGTTTTGAAGGATTTCATTGATTGTCAACTCAGTTCTCGCAGGTTGAGGTTTAATTGTTGTGTTGCTTAATTTAGCAGGACAGCTGTTTGATGAAATGTCTCACCCATCTGTTTGAAGATGCTTAAGAGTTTCTAACATCTGATATTTTAAGTATCAGAAATTGGAGTTATGGGCAGTAAAACTTTGTTCAAATGGCCAAAGCGAATTACAACTTCCTTTGTTGAGCAGCTAATACAAGCAGAAAAGGACATAAGTAAAGCTGTCCTTATTTTTGATTCAGCTACAGCTGAATATAGTAATGGGTTTCGTCATGATGACAAAACTTTTGGTCTTATGATCTCTAGGTTAGTTTCTGTGAACCAATTCAGATCAGCAGAAGCAATGCTTGACAGGATGCATAAAGAAAACTGTAAGGTTAGAGAAGATATATTTTTAACCATATGCAGAGCCTATGGACGCGTTCATAGACCACTTGATGCTGTCAGGGTTTTCCACAAGATGGAAGACTTTCAGTTAAGACCCACCCAAAAATCTTACATCACAATATTTGATATTCTTGTAGAGGAAAACCATTTAAAGAATGCTCTTAGATTTTACAGGCAGATGAGAGAAAAGGGTATTCCACCTAGTGTTGTTTCCCTCAATATTTTGATCAAAGCGCTCTGCAAGAACAGTGAAACAATTGATGCTGCTTTGCGGATATTTCGCGAGATGCCCAATCGCGGATGCCAGCCAGATTCATATACATATGGTACTTTGATTAATGGGCTATGTAAATTGGGAAAGATCAGTCATGCAAATGAACTATTCAGAGAGATGGATCAAAAGGGTTATTCACCTTCTGTCGTTACCTATACTTGTTTGATACGTGGCTTGTGTCAGTCTAATAATTTGGATGAAGCTATGGGATTGCTTGAAGAGATGATAAGAAATGGTGTTGAGCCAAATGTGTTTACTTATAGCTCTCTGATGGATGGTTTGTGTAAGAATGGGCATTCTTCAGAAGCAATGGAGCTGTTAGATATGATGGTGAGTAAACATCATTTGCCTAACATGGTCACTTATAGTACTTTAATTCATGGACTGTGTAACGAAGGAAAGCTTCGTGAGGCTGTGGAGATTCTTGACAGGATGAGGCTTCAAGGCTTGAAACCAGATGCTGGGTTGTTTGGGAAAATCATAAGTGGCTTCTGTGCTGCATGCAGCTATCAAGAAGCTGCAAACTTCATTGATGAGATGGTGCTTGGTGGTACCTCACCAAATAGAGTAACTTGGAGCCTTCATGTTAGGATGCAGAACATGGTGGTCCAAGGCCTTTGCAACAATACTGATCCAGCTCGAGCATTTCAGTTGTATCTTAGCATGCGTACTAGGGGTATCTCTGTTGAACCTGGTACTTTTGACTGTTTAATCAAATGTTTTAGTAAAAAAGGAGACTTGCACAAAGCTGCTCGCATTCTTGATGAGATGGTGCTTGATGGTTGCATTCCAGATGAGGGTATATGGAATGCAGTGATGAGTGGACTTTGGGATCGAAAAAAGGTGAGAGAGGCTACTGAGCTAGTTCTGGTTGAGCTGATGCACAAATTTGTTGAACCTGAGAGTTGAAATTCATGGATCCATAGGTATGTGTTATATTCTTACTAAAAGCTTCGGCATCATATGCCCCCCTCCCCTGGCAAGAGCAATGGCGAATAAAAAGTTCAGCAGTCATAAAAAAGATTTACTGAATGCACAAACACAGAAAGCTTGTTTATGATCATCTTTATGTCCTGTTAAGTTTGGGCTGAGCCCTCAAATAGCATGTTTGATGTCCATGCTGAGTAATTTTTGCAGTTATTTTTAGCATGAGCATGATAGAATCATGTGATTGCATCATTAGAGAACAGGAAGAATGAGATACTTGATATTCTTGAGAAATGATTTATATACATGGATTATGCACGGAAGCCCTTAGAATTAGGAATTCAATTCAATTGAGTTCTAGTTTTTCTAATCGAAGAGTTTAAATAGCATACATGCTAGAATTCAAAACTATTAATCCTAAAATGTTTGGAATTGTGAACAATTATAATTTCCTGTCCTGTATAAATTAATGAGTTTTTACTTTTCACTTTGCTTGAGAATTATATCCTCAGCTTTTTATAATTTATACAGTTCAGTGATTAAACACTTGTGTCCTCTTCAACTCTTAGATCTTTCTTTCCTCTTCGCAAACAGTTAATGTTCTCTGATCATCAGAACCTTCATGACTGATCATTGAAGCTTCAAATAAAGGAAGTAGGAGTGCATCACTTACAGTCCTTCTAAGATCAACTCTGTATTTCATAAAGTCCTCACTTTCTTTTTTCTTCACAAATTTCTATAGAGGAACCTGTTTAGTAGAAGAGTNACAATTATAATTTCCTGTCCTGTATAAATTAATTTGAGTTTTTAGTTTTCACTTTGCTTGAGAATTATATCCTCAGCTTTTTATAATTTATACAGATCAGTGATTAAACACTTGTGTCCTCTTCAACTCTTAGATCTTTCTTTCCTCTTCGCAAACAGTTGATGTTCTCTGATCATCAGAACCTTCATGACTGATCATTGAAGCTTCAAATAAAGGAAGTAGGAGTGCATCACTTACAGTCCTTCTAAGATCAACTCTGTATTTCATAAAATCCTCACTTTCTTTTTTCTTCACAAATTTCTATAGAGGAACCTGTTTAGTAGAAGAGTTTTTCGCGAGTTTTGGGAAGGTAATCTCATTTTCTCAACTAATTGTGCAATTATTTGTAAATCATAAATTTCTTTCCAAACGCAGGAGTTCATAAAACAATAATGGAGTTCATATTAGAATTAATTCCAAACACAATGTAAATAAACATGTAGAACAAACATAAAGTCTTAATTTGCCGAAAGGGGGAAGCCAATTCCATGTCTCTGTGTAGGAAATACAACAAACAGCATACTGCAAATTACGCCAATGCCAACTGGTAAAGCTGTGAGCATCTCCTGAGTCTCATTTGACGGTGTTGGAAAGAAACAATTCACCACATTCTGATCAAACAATGCTACTGCTGCAAACACCAAAATTGACATAATTGCATGCATGAAATCTATAAACCGCAGCTGATATCTTGCAGCAAGTTCAGCTGGAAGGGTGGTTGATCCATCAATTATCCACAACCCCCTGAATGTGGCAAACCCATAAGTGATGTTCCCCTTGCTGTCTCTAAAGCTATCAGTGAAGCTCAGCAGGAAACATGAGGCACCACAGAGAGCTGCAAGTCCAGCAGTCATGAACCGGCTTACCGAGTCACAAAACCCTAAATTTGTAAAGATTGGTGATAGAATCTGGAAAGCAAGTACTGAACCAGTAGGTAAGAGATTGGCCAAATGAGCTGTGCTCTGAAATGTCTGGCTTATTGCTTTCTGAATCAGGTTCCTTTCTGCTTCTGGCACCTCCATGTTTCTCAAGAGGGGGAGCTTTTCTTCATCATGGTTCTTGGAATCATCAACATGAACTTTAAACTCCATGGCTATAGTCTTTCAGTTGTATTTCCAGTTCTGTTTTGATCACCTTTTGATATTGCAGCATAGGTTTGTTGAAAAGGGAATGCCTTATAAGTGTAGCTAATATGAGATATTTGAGTAGATGCAAAGAGAGGGAAGCGAGGTTAACCATGCCTTGCAAGAAACAAAAATTAGATACATCAGCTTTCACTAGAATCCCGGAAGAGTTGTTTTTGTGGTTCTATGTTGAGCACTTAAATGTAGCAGAAAGGTTCTAGGTGGTTATGTATTTTTGCCTATAAAGCATACATGACCGTTTTGAAAGCCTAATGCTTGCGGAAGAAAGAGATATGGAGAGCACAAGCGATAATGCGTGGGAATTCAATTGTTAACTTTTTTAAGACTTAAGTTTGGTGCCACCGCCATACGGAAGCTTTTGCTGATACGCAATGACTAAAAACTGGCCTCTCAATCATTAACGCACTCTTTGTTATATATTTTTGTAGCTTTTCATCTTTTCTAAAATTTGGTTGCCAATATTTTCATATTGACATGTGATTTATGATAGTTTAGCATCAAAAATTAAAATTCAAGATTCATGTGTTTGGTACAACAATTAATGATTAATGAAAATATAAATTGATACTTAAGAATGTGTAAAATATTAATTTTTTTTAGTATTTTATATTCTCATGATATTGTCATTTAAAATGTAGTTATTGACCATAATAAAATATATGTTGCATATTACCAAATGGCTTATGATCAAGTAGTACTGAAATTATTTTCAGAGTTTACAAATTTCATGTTTAAACTTGAAATCATAGGACAAAAGTACCCAAAAAAAATATATATAGGTTGAATATTAATGTGAAAATATTAGCATGTCAAATGTCCCTTAAGCAACTTTATAACCCTCGAAAAATCCTACAGGTGACTATTTCATAGCCCATTCAAGTCTTAACAAGAATAAAAGTTTAGTTCTATGATATCTGTAATTGTAGAATCTGTACAACTATGAGAAGCGAGACCTTGGGCCTAAAGAAAAGAAGACTAGTGGCCCAAGGGAAACAGCACCATGGGCTCACATTTGGGCTTTAATATTTTGTTTCCAATCTGAGTCCAACTCCTTCCAAGGCATTTTTGTTAAGGCTTAGACATGTTTGGTATGATTTCTATTTGAAAAGTACTTTTTATACACTAATATATATTAAAGAAGAATTCTAGTTAAGTGAAATGTGTTTTCAATCATAAGGTTAATTTTCTTATTCTCTTCTCTGGTTCGAATCACCTTAATTGCAAATATAGTCACTATTTATCTACAAAGTTTAAGTGAGTTTAATTGAAAATTTAATGGTGTCAGGATAAATTGTATGTACAATTATTATTGTGTAAATAGCATTATATTTTTAGTTTCAGTTGCTTATCCAACCATTGAGCTGTGACTTGTTGATGTTTTGATGTGTATCCAAACACGTCACAGCTCATCATCCACTTGTTTTTTTAACTAAGAACTTGTTGAATTTTGTCGTCAGGAACTGGCATATAGGTAAGTAAGAAGTGGCAATGTGGCATATCAAAATGTGTAGGGCTACAACCAGATTTAGGTGACGTACCTTAGCATCTGAACAGTTGGTGTTGTTCTCCCTGTTCCCAACCAGTCTGCTAAATTTCACTGCTTCTCTTGCTGTAGAAGGCTCTACCAACAATCAAAATCATCAAATCAACCAGAGAATCATCACAGACGACAAAAAAAAAACCTCAAATTCATTGTTTTAGTTTCAATAGATGTACGTAGAACATGAAATTTTAAATTCTAAGTTATCTTCAACTAGAAGATGTATTTTATTAACACAATACATAGTTTATAACTCATTCAGGTGCTTATAATATCATTGGTTAGAAAACTAAGACAATTATTAATTGTTAGGTTATATAAATCATAAATAAGTTTAGGTAGATTATAATAATTGTTTTAATTTTTAAATTTGTTTTTCATCGACAAATTGTCATTGCCTATTAACAGTGGTTATCAGTACAAGTAATTTTGAAAATTTAACAATAATTGTGACTTACATGAATTTTTTTTTTTTGAGTGACTCATTTAGAATTATTTATAATTTGAGTGTCTTAACAATAATTGTCTCAATTTTCTATCGAACAATATCGAAAGAATGAGAATTAGAACTTGAGATTTAAATTTTATAAACATCTGAATGAGTTATATGTATTTGTGTTAATAAAATACATCTTCTAGGTGAAGGTAATTTAGAGTATAAAATTTCAACCAACAAGCGCTTGGTTCAACTAGTAGCAAGTTGAACCCTGAACATGTNGGTGAAGGTAATTTAGACTATAAAATTTCAACCAACAAGCGCTTGGTTCAACTAGTAGCAAGTTGAACCCTGAACATGTGCCTTTGGCTGTAGTCAAGAGTTTGAGGTCTAATGAAAATATTGTTAGGAGAAGAAAAGCTATAATTGCTCTAACTCTCGAACAATATTAGTCTTATGTTCAATTGGGTAAAGTAAGGATACTCGTAGTATTAACTGAAGAAAAAAAAAAAGTATAAAATTTCATGTTCTATATATGTACATCTATTTGTTATGCTTAATTGCGTATCAATTAAGATGTTGGACATTCTAGAGGCAATATAGATGGAAAATCTAGTGATTGGGAAATTTTAAATTAAATCATCAATGAAACTGTTTATGCTTATATTATTAAGAAGCCAATTTTCTTTAGAAAAAGATGTGGACATGTACTAAACAAAAAAATCATCAGATTAATATTAAAGGACTTTCTTTCTTTCTTTCCTAATAAATTCAGGTGACAAACACTATATAATTGGCGTAGTTTGTCCAACAACTTCAACCACATGCTCACTATATGTTGAAACTCTTAAAACCATTGGATGTTTCAGTCAAAACTATTTTAAGAAACTCTTAAGCAGTAAAAACATCACCAATTAATTATATTAATTTTCAAATTTATAATATAAAATTTGTTTATCAAACAAGGATGGAATGTTTCTGTTGTTAGAGTACATCAGAAATTTTGTACTTTTTATAGCTATGAATCATATCACCTTGTCTTTTAAAATAATGAACTTGATCCTCTTTTGTCTTTATTTTCTGAGGCTCAATTGAAGGCTTGTAGTACTGTGTTGCATGAGAACTGAGTCTTTCCTTAACTGCAATTGTATCTTTCACAAAATATTGCAATTCACTAGGGTTACCAAAACTAGCTTAACTTCGAATCCTTAAAAGAGAAAATGATAAGAATGCCATAGAAGATAGCTTTGGTAACCCTAGTGATTGAGGTCGTGGGGTTTGTTTGTTTGTTCTTCTTTTTAATTTTTCTTATTCTTTTACCTCAATCATAGAAGATAAAAGCTTTGGAAATGGCATTTTAATATATATAAACTTAAGCTTTAAAGATAATGTTGGTACCAGAAAAGTTAAAGGTAATAGCTGCAAGAGACAAAATTTCTAATCCTGAAACAGTTCTTACTATCTGAAGTTACTTAAAGAATATTTAATTTAATCACATGCAATCAACTTTAATCAATAAATATAATAATCAATCATGATCAATCTTTTTATTAAAAAGTTATTGTTGAGAAATCTCTCTATTTGAAAGGCTTTTACACCATAAATGAACTGAAAAACTGTTAAGTTTATTTGGTTGCAAAGGAAAGATGAAGTTTAAAAATAAATCTCTCAGTTTATGTGTGTTTTCTTTGCCGGAGGAGTTTATAAAGATGAATGGACCTCAAAAATTAGATAGACATAATAATTATAAGTCCAACTCTCACCATCCTAATATGTATTTAATTAAGTAGTATTATTCGCACATTTATAAATATATACTTGTTTTTATACTTACACATAAAATAACATATAAATTTAACTAGATTCATATTAAACTCACTACTTTTTTTTTTTTGTTCTGTATAGTTAATTTTCTACATCTCTACATTATCCAAACATAATTTCTTTAATATATGGTGAGCACTATGATACACCTACTGTAAGATGGGGTAGCGCTATAATCCCTCTCAATTGAGTGGGACTCAGTGGGATTTACAGTGTGATTTCGTTGTCATTAGGAAGATCTCAAAAAATTAAGTCACTAAGTATGTGTCAGAACATAGAGTTCCTTATAAAATGTAAGAATGACATAATATAAGAAAATGTATCAAAAAATAAACTTAAAAAGTTGTTTCTTGGCACATTTTTCTACATCATGCCGTTCTTGCATTTTATAAAGAACTATGTGTTCTAGTACATATTGAGTGACTCAATTTTTTGAGATTTTTACAATGACACTAAAATTATTGAGTGGATCCCAAAGCTATCTAATTGAGGAGGGTGTAGCATAACCCTCTCCCTCATATATTTTCTTTTTGCTACTCTAGTTATTTCCTCCTCTTGATTATGCTGTTCCATTTACCTTTTTTTATTTATTAATTTTATCTATTTTCTTTGTTTGCTTTCGTTTTACTTCTTCCACTTTATGAGGAAGAATCTCAAGGGAACAAGAACCTTAGGATGCAGAATCTGGTCNGTGGATCCCAAACCTATCTAATTGAGGAGGGTGTAGCATAACCCTCTCCCTAATATATTTTCTTTTTGCTACTCTAGTTATTTCCTGCTCTTGATTATGCTTTTCCATTTACCTTTTTTATTTATTAATTTTATCTATTTTCTTTGTTTGCTTTCGTTTTACTTCTTCCACTTTATGAGGAAGAATCTCAAGGGAACAAGAACCTTAGGATGCAGAATCTGGTCCAAGGGGTTAGGTAGCTGCAAAATATATTGATTTTGAATTCTGGACAATTCATCCAGTTAGCATCCTAACCAATCAAAGAGTTATTTTATTAGTGAGTAATTTTTTTTCTTTTCAATATGGCCCTTTAGGCAATCATCATCATTCTATATTCATTTTAAAACACATAATCTACCTATGATATGAATTTCTTCTCCCTCCCCACATATAAGCATCTTATATCATGAGGATGTTACCCTGTAATTGTGGGTGATTTCAAACTTTGCTTCTTAGGGGGAGTTGCCCTGTAAAATCATTGACTTCACTATACCTACTTTTGGCTTATTCACAATTCTTGAAAATTTAATTTTTTTCCAAATTACTTTATGAAACATAATTATAATTTTTTATGATGTGTGTTGATGGATGGAAATTGGACATAGCATTTGCAGTGTTATCATTATTACCATCCTTGATTACCACTCTAAAATTATGTCTTGAAGAATTAAGATTGTGAAATTAGTAGCACCAACAAAGTGGACCCTAATGGTAAATCTTTGCTTCTAGTCCAGGAATTGTCGAGTAAATGTCAGCAATTACCACTTCTTTTCAAAAAGAGCACTAATGATATATGTAATTCACTCTGCTAAAGGTCTAGCTATTATGGATATTTCCCACTTTATAATCCATGAGAGAGAGAACAAAAGAGGTGTAGTTGAAGTGATGATGAGTTGCATGGACTGTAAAAAGTCTTGGCTAGTTCTTTACGTTACAAAGCATAACAAGCACTTTGGCACAAACAAGCATGTTGATAGGGCAATAACCCTTCAAAATCATGTAGAAGAATTCTTTTTTCCCCCAGCCTAATAATTGACACTGTGAACTTTTTGTTGAATTGGTTTCCCTTTTAGATTCAGGTACCTATTGATTTCTTTCTGACCTTTCCCTCAATTTGAGGACTGGTGGGGAAACCCACATTGATGCTGTATCCATGATAATGCAGTATATGTTCATTAACATGATCAGAGTATTGATACCCTTGATATTCATGTCTATCTGTTTCCTTTCTCTTAGAAAAAAACCCTTCAACCTTATCGCTTGACTGAAAAAAAGTCAGCTCCAAGAAAAATAAAAAGTGAGTGATTTCACAAGTAGGAGAGAAAAATATTGTAACAGTGATTAGGTGTGGTCTATTGAAAAAGGATTTAGATAGTTTTAAGGAGATCTTAAGTTATTTTCATCGTGTTATCATCTCAAAAAAAAAAAAAAAAAGATATGATAAATTTTCTTCAAATTTTTTAAAAATGAATATGTTTGTAATGTCTAAACTTAATCTTGAATGAAAACAAAGTGATCATGTCATTTTTGTTTACCTAAAGATATTTTGTTTCTAAATGTTACCACTATTGAACTTGATTTTCTGCATGTTTGTATGTGTGTTTGATCTTCCCCAAAATGTCAAATTCTTGGTCTAAGGTAGGAGCTTTTTGACACACCCTAAAAGATTTTTACGTACCAGAATTCATTTTGGCCCTTGAGTTTGTCATTTTAAGACAGATAAGATGTTAATATAAAATTACGTTTAAAACTTTCCAAAAATTTATGAATAAACTTATTAAATAATGTCAAAATATAAGCTACTAAGTATAGTCTAGTGTTAGGGATTTGAATAATTTATTAGAAATCAGGAATCGAACATGGAGTCATATAAAAAAAAATGGCAAATTGACTTAAATAATATAATTTTGTAAACTAATTACATAAAATAGGTATTTTTCATATTATTTATGTAAAATGAAGAGTTTTGATTATTTTAATATTTGACAAATAAATAATAGTAAACATGCTAAANAACATGCTAAAAGAGAGATAAATGTTTCATTAAGTTACACTATTTCTCTTTTAGCGTGTCTCCTTTTTTCAGAAAAAGCAAATTGTAGTCTCTTACACAGTTTAAGGACATGCAATGTAGCGTTTCTTTTTCTTACACGCTACATCACAAAATAACATGATTGGTCTTCTATTTGTGAGTTATTAAAATATTCAAAATTGTTAATTTTACATAAATAATTTAGAAACTGCTTTTTTTGCGTAAATAATTTACAAATTTGTATTATTTAAATCAATTTGCTAAAAAAAACTATCTAATGAAAAGTAATTTTTACATGCAAAAGATAATGAAAGGGTCGTTTTGGGGTTCACATGCTAATTACAATGGGTTACATCTTTTATGTCCACTCACTACAGTAGATATAAACATTCTCCACTCAGGTTTTTTTATGAAGGTCTACACCTACCCTGCAGTCCATAGTACTTGTCCAAACGTGAAGACCCTACCACTCACGTAGAGAGAATTGACATAAGAGAAATGACTTAAAGGAATCAATACCATTACACTTATACGTCTTCTGCCAACTCTTGTTTCTGTTTCCTTTTCCCTTTTATATCCTAAGGTTACGAACTAAATCCTTGGGTAAAAACATTGGATGAGGATGACCCACCTCTAGAACATGGCTTTGTTTTCCCTTTTGCTTGTGCTAGCTAGCTAGCTCTACAGTAAATAACAAGCCAACAAGCACCCAATTCCACTCCACCTTATACTACCAAGCATGTACATGTGACTGAATCTATGAAGCACCGAAACGTGGAAATGGGGGTGAACCCGTTTCGGGTATGTATTTGAAACGCGAAACGCATTCCCTCTCTGAAAATGCATACCAACACTTCTTTTTTTTGGGTTCTTTGGCTCTGCAAAGAAAAAATAATTCTCAGCTGGGGAAAATTTTCCAAATCTGAGAGATGGTTTTTGTTTGTTCTTTTTTATTTGCTTTTGGTTTTCTAGTACTTTGCTCCTATCTGTTTTGGTTGTTTGATCTCAGCAAATATGGGTGTGAGTCTTGTTGGCCTTGGTTTGGGTTCCTTTTCGTTTTTTCTCAAGGCGTTTCGGGGAGAAGGAGAAGGAGAAGGTTGGGAAAGAGACCAGTGTAGTGGGGGTGTTGCATAACAACTATCAAGAAGGAGAGGGGTAGTACATTCTGGTTGGGTTATAATGGATGGGAAAGAGTTATTGTTAGCACGTGAAGGCCAATTAAGAGATTAAAAAAAAAATTGAATTGGGTTGTGTTTGCCGAGTATGGAAGTTACATTGCAGCAATTGTAGCCGCTACTAACTGCTAAGGTTAATATATATATATATATATATATATATAACTTAAATGTAATTTTGGTCCCTCTATTTTAACCAGTTGAACGTTTTGGTCAATCTTCTTTAAAAATGAACTATTGAGTCCCTCTATATTCATAAAATGTATAAGTTTAGTCAATTAATCTTTAAGTCAAAATTCTTAAGTTTATTTCAAGGTATAAAGTTCTCTGATTCATAATCTCATCGTTCAGATTGAAGAGTTATGTCTTGTGAATCTTCCCATTAAATTTCAGCTCGATCTAACGGTGAAAAAGTCTAAATTTTTGGTTAAATGAAAACTTATTATTTTGGTATTTTGGGTTGAGTTACACCGTTAGATCGAGCTAAAACTTAGTGAAGATGTTTACAAGATGTAACACTTCAATCTGAACGGTGGGATTATGAATCAGAGAACTTTACACCTTGAAATAAACCTAAGAATTTTGACTTAAAGATAAATGGACTAAACTTGTATATTTTATGAATATAGAGGGACTCAATAGTTCATTTTTAAAGAAAGGGGATCAAAACGTTCAAGTGGTTAAAATAAGAAGATCAAAATTACAATTAAACTCATATATATATATATATATATATATAATATAATATGATGTACCTATACTTTTATTTTTAAAAAATAATCGTATCAATATTTTGTACTCATACCAAGTACGAAACTCTTACGTGTACCCTTGTAACATAGGATTAAATGTGAAAATACAGTAACAAAACACATGCCAAGGGTATCCATCCATCAATCACTTGTCCTTCTTAGATTTGTCTCTTATTCAGTCTTCTAATGATAAATTATATCTCTAACACCCTTTTGAGACCAGTTGTTGACACTACAGTGTCCATTGGCCTTTTTGTTTTTGGTACCTCTCCTTTATTTAGAACAATAGCAACCATAGGCAGAAAAAAAAGTAGAGAAAAATTTCTAGACTTCATCACTTTATTGGTGTCTCTATATGTCTGTATGTTTATGTCCATATCATCTATATTTTATGATTTAGGAGCCCACTTTTTTTGAATTGTAATTTGTATTTATCATATATACTTGTCCCAAGGGGTACCCAGCAACTTTTTTTTTTTTAGTTAGGGGACCCTATTAATTATATAATTATTAGCACAATCATCTTTATTGAAACTATGGTGTTGTTTGTACACTTTGAAAATGTACAATTTTTTTTTACATCAATATACATGATTTCATTTGAATATAATTAAATTTACTTAAACTTTAACTGGATTCGCAGTAGACTCACTTAAACTTTTTTTTCTCTACAACAAATTTTTTTTATGTCTATAGTATGCACACATAATTTCTCTTATTGAGAAGAGTCTACCTAGCACATGAAATTGTCTCACCAATTGGGCAAAGGGTGAATCGGGCAAAAAATGGCCCACCCATTAACCCAAATCACAAATCACAATTAGTGACATATCACGATGGGGGCAATGGCACTAGCCGCAGGACTCCCTTTGTTCATTTCCCACTATCCCTCACCAAATCATGTGAGAGAATATAATTAGGATAGAATGAACTAAACAACAATACAATACAATCCAAGAAAACATTCCTTAACCATAAAATTTTAATACTAGGGCACTTTCCATATTTAAACAATTTTTTGACCACCCATCTCTTCTTTGATGATTATACCTCAAAATATCAAGAAATCACTATCTTGGAGTGACTTGATATCTTAATGATTGTTATGTATGACAAAGTCTATGGAGTTTGGTTTTTTTATTTTTTATATTTTTAGATGGGCAACACATTTTTACTAAAGCACAAATTAGCTGGCTAATTGAGTCACTAATCATATATCCTTCCCCAATCGGTCCAGTTGGCTTTCAACATGTAGCTAATTCCCTGTTGAGATTAATTGAATCTGCTCACTGCATTCCTCAGTTGTTCAAAGAGTCATATATATCCTATTTTATATATGCAATTGATTGATGCTATTATGTTGATAGAATCATGACATAAAAAAGAAAATAAAGCAAGAGTTAGTGACAAGTTTATGCCTTTTGCCACATCCAATCTCTTTAGGCTTCAGAAGTAGATAGTTGGTTGTTAGTTAATTAGAATATGCATGCNTATATCCTTCCCCAATCGGTCCAATTGGCTTTCAACATGTAGCTAATTCCCTGATGAGATTAATTGAATCTGCTCACTGCATTCCTCAGTTGTTCAAGGAGTCATACATATCCCATTTTATATATGCAATTGATTGATGCTATTATGTTGATAGAATCATGACATAAAAAAGAAAATAAAGCAAGAGTTAGTGACAAGTTTATGCCTTTTGCCACATCCAATCTCTTTAGGCTTCAGAAGTAGATAGTTGGTTGTTAGTTAATTAGAATATGCATGCTTTTTCTATGGTTTATCTTAAACATTTGCTAAGAGGTCATGCTTGGAATATATACAGCTAACTCTACCTCATTTTATAATTGACTATTCAAAAGGAATGAGCTAAAGTACATTCTTATGCTAAACTATACAAACTAAAGGAATAAACATGTACTAGGACTTCCCCAAATCTTCCTCCACTAATCATTCACAATAGTAGGAAACGAGAGGCTTTGTACCAAAAGACGAGAAAGCTACATCCAAAGTAGGGAAAAGAATTTTTCCACAATGGCTGCAAAGTCCCCTTTTCACACAGTTTATACAGAGAAAAGTGAGAGATGGTGGCATGGGGAAGCTAGGTAAACTTAAGTATAAGACGACAATAATGTATGTGGTTTGGAACAGACTCATATGGGTTGGATCCACCATTGCTTTTGGTAGCCTTTCGCATCTTTGTCTAGCATAGTATAATGGATTAGGGCAATCTCTTCCCTCAAAGTTTGTAAAAGCTTTGATTTTTGGTCCCCACAGATCTCCTCTTGTAGGTTCTTAAAAATAGCTCCTCATTTATAAAGTGAAACTGGCAACTATATTGTTCAAAAAGGTACTGCATGCACTAAATTTTCTTGTTAATATATAATTGTAAGGAAGGTCTATTCTTGGAATCAGGAAAGTACTTAGTTGGGTTTATGTTAGTTGGACCACTAATTTTTTTCCACCTGAAGAAAGAAAGAAAATGAAAAATCTGCTTAACTTTTTTTGCTGATATTTTTCTATTGTAACTTAAATATCAAGTAGATTTCATATCTTTATTGACAAGAAGTAAAGGCACTTTAGAGAGTTTAATTTGACTGGAGACCACATGCTACAACTTAGAACTATCAGACTGAAAATTTGAAAAAAAAAAAAAAGCTAATTAGGTTATTATTGTACAATTGTTAATTTGGTAAAGCTTTTGAGATTGTATAATTTTGTGAAGTTAAAATAAAAAGACTGAAAATGTAAAAGAGTTTACTTTGTGAATTTTGGGAAAATGGATGCAACTGCTAAATCTTTTTATGTTGTGTAACGCAATCTTTATTGTATACTTAATTAATTTAAATTGTCAAATTAAAATTTTATTAGAGTTTCATAAAATTTTAAGGAACTGAATTAAACTCAAATTATAGCAAACATGAAGAGTGAGATAAAAGAGTATATAGAAACATGGACAGATTCAATTGTTGCCCTAATAAGTTATTGTTCAAGGGAACATATATAGAATTGTTGCAATCCAAGCTCAACTGCTAGCATGAAATGAAACCATGCCTAACACAACCCCCACAATCCTGCATTACAAGGCAATTTTAGGAGAAAAAAAACACTTTGATTGCTCTCCTAAAATCGATTTTGGAGCTTGCCATATGCTAGTAGTAATTTGTACACTTTGCTGGAAAAACTTTTGTTTGGCTTCCATAAAGGCAGGAAAAACTTTCACAATCATATAGTGAAGTCGATCGTGGATAAATCTCTTCCATTATGAGTATGTGACTTGTGAATTAGACGTTAGTTTTCAGCACATGTCCACTATCTTTTGTCTATTTTTTTGTTCTAATGTCAAGGAATATATCCCACCACTTTCAAGTAAACGAGTACCTTTTATTTTCCCCCACAAAACACCAATCAAAGTAGAGTACTATTTTATAGGATATGGTCCGTATCAATTTCTCAGCAAAGTTCTTTTTCTAAGTCGAACAGGTATCAAAATTCGCTACTGCACTCACTTGAGTTGATCAATCAAACCCAGAATGTGAAAGAAATTCACTGTATTTTGAATGTGTGGTAATGGTGTTGGCTCATTTTGGAGGTCCTTGTCAGGTTTTGATGAATTGTGTGACTGCACTGAGGTGTTAAAGGTAATTGTCGAACGAAAGTAACAGAGAAGAAAGTGAAACTTATGCTCAAATTTTTGGAAAATATGATGCTATATATAATTAATATAATTAGAGTTAATGTACAATATTTTGCATACGAAACTCTTTTTAGCTAGATATAGGTATAAAGATGGTGAATAATTGTTAGTGTGCCAAAAGCCCTAGTCATGTAACTACATTAATTAGTTGAAACTAAAAGAGAAATTAGAAATAAAACTTTCTCATATAGCATTCCATTTTTCCTCTTTGTACTATATTGATCTTACACTTTTTGAGACAATACTCCACATGCATAGGCATGCACATGATTTTGTGCCTAAACTATGGGTCTATAGTCTTAATTCAGAGAGTGACTTTACTGATGAACGAATCTAGGCATGATAGTCTAAGTTAAATTGGGAAATTGGATTTGAAACATTCCCTCAACTTCCCTTCCAATAATTCATGTGGGATTGGAAGGCTGAGCTAAATGATTGATGAGAACATATATAGTTTCCAGAGTAACTTCTGCAGTTTAACATTAATTAGGTGATCAACATAAAGATGTTAGATTCAAATTCCTTTTTTTTTTTTTGTGGTAATTCAAATTCTACTAAAGTTTCAATTTTTTTTATTGAATCAAAAAAAGAATTGATTGTTCCAAGTTCAACATGAGTACTGCTTTTAAGAAAAATGATCAAGATGAAACAATTACTTGTTTATATTCATTGAGAGAGAAAGAGCACTTACTATGAATGCTTGTGATAGTTAGCAATCTTTTCTTTGCTTAAAAACAAAGTTCTAAGAGAGGTACTTTTTTGTTTGTGTTTATTAGGCATCTAAAAGGAAAAGAAAAATCGTGTTAGTATCATTTCTATTTTCATTAATATGAATTATTGCTTCTTTATTGTTTGGTCCGTGAAAGCTTACCGTTTTGGACCATGGTTAATCATGGTAATTGCACTTGCCTCTCTAAGCAAAGGCACTTAACTAATACTCAAAAAGTTGCAAAGACCAACTAATTACCAGTAAACCCTTTTATGCTTCTTTACGACGAACATGTATTCTAGCTATGTTTCAGTCATAATTTATTCTTGCTCCTCCTATACAACATTATAACCCATGTTTCTACCAAACACAAAAGAGAAAAGAGGCTCAACAGTTTTCACACATTCATCCCCCAACATAGGGGTGACATGTAGCATCAAGTATAATACACAATCATAGCTAGGCAGACAAATCTAGCTACCTATGTTAGACAATACAGCAACCCAAGCTCATGAGAATAACTTGTCACAAATTTCCTAAATGGTGGACAGTAAGTCTAGAGAAAAAATTGGTCAACAATGATGTGATTTGGCGAAAAAAAGAAAAAGCAATGGATATGATACTACTCCACAACTTTATACATTTCATTTAGGGGTGCTAAACTATATTTCTAAATATTATATAAGTCAACATTTTTAGTTTTTTACACAGTTTTAATTCTATATTATATAAATTTAGCACAGTTGACATAATTTAAATTTTATTAAATAAATATTTGGGCTATATTAAAAAAATTTAAATAAGTTTAGCAAAATTTAAATTATATCAATTATGTTAGATTGATATAATATAGAACTAAAATTGTGTAAAAAAAAAAAAACTAAGATATAACTTATGTCACATCTAAAAAGTATAGCATAACACCCTCTTCATTTATATTTACAATCCTTCATACTCTATACATTTCACATCACTTAAATTTTACTAGACTCATCTAATCTTTAACTAATTAAACTATAGTTTTTTTTTTTATTTGTAAGAGCAAAAGTTTATACCCCAACAATCATTTATTTTGACCAAGCAAACCTAATATTTGAACATTTCATTGCCTGCAGGCAGCATCCATGCATAAATGGAAGGCAGGTAGTAATTGTAATGTGACTAGCTAGGGCTTCCTTTCCTATTTCCACTTGGGTGACAACCATGATTTCATTTACAAGCAGTCCTCACTGTTTACCAAACCTATCCTGCATGTACACATTAGCTTTTAGAAACTACCTATCCTCTAAACTCTATTTTAAAGCCTAAGCATGCAAGTTTAGGGCCACTTAGCATATCTTATACTGTTGAGTGCCTTTTCCACTAGTGGAAACGAGTGGCATGCAGCAGTTTTTTGTGGAACTAATAGGGCTATTGAAAGTAATCTATTTGGGAATAAAAGGTAACGAGGAGAGAAAAAATGATTATCTGTCCCATTGTTATCTAGTTTTGAATTTAGGGTCATTGATTTGATATCACTTAGTGACCTATATTGTGTAGATACACCACACTGCAAATGTGGGACCCCTTTTGGAATGGGGTATATATATAATTATCTTAATGTCTAACAACAACCCACATGTGACATGGAAGAATTGGTAGTGAGAATTGAGTACACCTTAAATTCAAGAGTTATTTTGACTCTACCTTACTATTGTTGTTTTTGTTTTGGCTATCAACCTACTTTAATACTAGAGGGTTCTTTAAAGAATTTAGCTTTGGTGGGTAGTTGGCTGTTATTATCTTCGGTGGTGCATTAACAAAAACCTAACCAACGACAAGTAACTAATTAAAAGGTTTTAACGAAGTGTAGTACTAAATTTGTTTGAGTTTAAATTTTGAGAGCTGTTATTTTTCTATTTGATTTTGTTAATGTCACATCTTATTTAATGTTTAAATATAATATAGATTAATTTACTCTCATTTACTTATCAAAAAAAATTACTCTCATTTAATATAGAAATTTTTTAGTCAAAGTTTAAAAATTTTCATATTAATTAAGGATAATTTAGTCTATATAATATTTAGATATTAAATAGAGTGTGATATTAACAAAATTGAATGTGAAAATAGCGGCTCCCTAAATTTATTCTACGATCAATATAAAATTATATATTATTATCATTAAACACAAAAAGTATCAGGTTAATAAAGTAACTAATTAAAATGTTTTACTCATAATAAATAATTTTAATAATTTTTCATACATAACATCACGAAGTTTAATGAGTCAAATAGAAAAATAATCACTCCCACAACTATATAAGTAATCATTAAAAAAATTATCCAAGTGACACTTATGTTTATCCATATATATATATATATATATATGATACTATCTAAAATATATATTTGAGACTTCCAAGAATATAAAAATTTTAATTCTCGGGTATCTTCAAATTCCATATACAAGTACTGAAAAATAATGGGATGTCTTACTTACTATAAAAATACAGACACATCAAATGTCTAAATTAATTTGTATGTATTGTTCGAACAAAAAAATTGGACAGTAGAAATAGATATAATATATAGAACTAATAAAAGTTGGAATTTAATTTTGGATAAAAATTACTGAATTAATTGATGCTATTAATATTTTAATCTCATAATGCTAATAATCATACCTTACTACAGAATAAATATAATTTTTTGATTGAATGACCACGTAGTTATAATTCTTTGGTTTTTAAAAATTATTCAAAAATTGGTTTTGTCATTCTCCAAAAGACAATTTTGAACACAACAATTAGTGACTTAAGACAAATCTATTAATATATCTAAAAGAGGTATATTTCTCTGCTAGTAATGCTATCTAAGCTATTGTACTAGTGTTCTTCTTTCTATTATTTTTTCTGTTTTTCTTTTTTCTCTCTGTTTAATTAATTGCTCGTGCATGACATAAATTTGCAACTAGTAAAATTGGTAATCGTAAGACTTGGGGCTTCCCATATGAAGGCAAAAACCCTTGTCATTGGGAGCAAACACAATTNAATGCTATCTAAGCTATTGTACTAGTGTTCTTCTTTCTATTATTTTTCTGTTTTTCTTTTTTCTCTCTGTTTAATTAATTGTTCGTGCATGACATGAATTTGCAACTAGTAAAATTAGTAATCGTAAGACTTGGGGCTTCCCATATAAAGGCAAAAAAAACCCTTGTCATTGGGAGCAAACACAATTTATAAACTATACACAAATTACATGTGCCGTAGATTTTTAGTCTAACATAAGAAAAAATTAAATAGAACCATCAACTATGTTGTTAATTAGTGTTCAGTTTGGGACCAAAAATTTGTGTAGATAATTTTTCCTCGGTTGATACTTTCAAAATATACCCAGTTTCAATTAGTTAGCTCCTCATCTTAAATGTTGTGTTTGTGACTGAGACTCTGGTCCCCCACAAAACCCAGTGGTATTCTACCAATTTAATGGAAGTCACGAGAGAATTTAGTTCTGTGTTTCTTTTTAAATTCCATTCACCTATCTCTGCAGTAACCATTTGAATTTTGACCTTGACCTATCTCTAAACACAAACATATATTAACTAGATTCGAGTAACGTCGGTGGTAGCCATTGATAATTTTAACAACTTCCTCTGTATAATCTGCATTCAAAGCATGCAGAACCTTGCACTATTGGCAACCCTGCACAGAGGCATAACTATCATTCTGCAAATTAAGCTGAGACATAACTGCTTCCTCAGCGTGAATGCAGTTTTGTAATAATTCAGATGACACTCCAATATTGAATTTCAGCATAAACTTTGAAAGTGACTACACAAAGCTCTTTGGTTGGTAGGAAGCTGGCATTCCATTTCAATTTTGTTTCTACTTATTTTGTTCAATATATTGTCATAAAGTTTAAATATAAACAAAAGAATTATATATGTAAATAAAATAATCACATAGTGCTGATAGATATTTTAGTTTTTCACCCGAGATGATAGGCACTTGCTTAGAAAACATGTGTCTTTAAAATTTCTTGGTCTTTGCTCTGAAGTATTAAAATTTGAGAATAATTATCCCTTATTTTTTTAAATTTTTATTCAAAAATTCAAGTAATTATTTATTTGGAGCTCCTTTTTCTTAATGCCTTTTAATAAGATATGATTTAATTTCAAGTTTCTTTTTTTGGCCATATAAAGCTAAATTTTCTAACTGTGAATATAAAGGTGAAAAACATTACTAGTTGAAGATACTAAAAATCCTATTTAATATATACATGGTATCATAGAAATCCTAATTATTTAGATCACCAAAAAATTTGAATTTGATAAAAAATTTTGATTAGAGATATAACACCACAACGCATATTAAGTTTTTTTATAGACCCTAGATCATGAAAATTGCTCGGGTCTTATAGGCAATATATGGCGACTAATCCATTGCTCATGATTAATGAAAATAACTAATCAATATGTTTTATTCTTTTATACTTTTAGTTACGACTCTAAGCTTGAATATAAAAATCAGAATAGATACAATAAGTAGGAGTTTAAGAAAATAGTGCAATTTCACTGGAAAAATATACATAATTATGATATTATTAAATTAAAATATTCTTCTTTCTTTGATAAAATATTAAATTGGCATCTTATAGTATTGAAAATATTAAAAACTCATCCATATGATCCAATTTTATCATTCATTAAATTCACATTACTCTCTTATCATTTTTTTTTACCAAAATCATCCATGCATATGTTCTACTATCTACAGTAAATTTTCTAAAGTATCCTTTTTTTAGTCAAATACTACAAAATCTTCCTGTAAAATTTCATTTTTTAATTACTGTGCAAGTATAACCAGTGGCAATTGTGTCAGAGAGGGCTTGTTTTCTATGCGCGTGCGACTATTCGTCTTATAGCGGCAGTGTAATCCCCGGTTATAAGAAGCTGACGATTTGGCCACTGCTGAAACTGGAATGAAGCAGAAGCTTTTGGGGTTCTTATAATGGCTAAGAAATAAAAACATAAGCCATTTGTAGTAAAATAGAATGTTTATAATAATTTCCACGGAAAATAGAATCCCGTGGATTTAGTGGGGATTCCAAATCCTGTAGAAAATTTGTTGTAAAAAAGGAAAATTTTGGAACCATGTGACTTTTTTTAACTATTGGTCCTTTGACTTACGCATGTAACTAAGAAGAAACTGCCTCTGCTTTCACAAACCCCCAAGTCTGCAATTTTCATCTGTTTGTCTCTCTGTTTTAATGCATTTTGTATTTACCCCATGGAAACTGCAGGACTGTAAAAACAGTGTCTGCAAAATCTTGCTCTTAAAAATTTCCTTCCAATAATAATAAAAATTCAACAGATTCAAATAAGTTGATTACTTCCCACTAATCCTTTTAAAAAAGTTAATTTAAATATATGAAAATAGTTATAAGACACTATTTTAGGTTAATGTTTGAGATTTTATATTTTTTTTTTTGCCATGAGAGAATATTAGATATAAATTGATTACTTCATTACTGAATCCCATATGATTGTGAAAAAGATATTCTATTTGTTTTTGATATTTTGTCATTAATTGATTTGAGCTCAATGGCTTGCAATTCCATTTAAATGAACATGTAGAATTTATGGGACATTATTATTTTATAGTGATATTTCAGCAAACTCCATGTTCAAAGTAGCCATCTTTCCCCAAAAGAAATGAACAAAGCACAAGGCCTTAATTTGAACGCCAAGGTTAACTACCATGATTTTGTGTGAATCGATTACTTTTAAATTTGCAAATTGATCATTAGAAAATGTGTATGGTTGGGTAGATATTCTACATTGACATTTTGGGAAGGCAAAATATGTAACAGAGATTTTATAGTATTATATGTGTATATCATATCATACTGATATGGTAAGCATTTATTATGAAAACTTAATTTTTATAATTTATTGAATATAAAATATAATTTATTTTATTCTCTTAAATAAATTTAAAAATTATTGACTTGATATTGTTAACTACACATGTCATTCACATATTAAATATTTTAATGTGACATGACATACTTCTTACGTACCAAAAATATTTTAGAAACTTCTAATATGTAATAGGTAATATTTTAATTTGCCTTAGAAAAACAAGAACAGGTTCCCTAATTAATGGAGCACAACGTAAACTCATGAAAAAAAAAAAACCCTCTATAATGTTTATTAGTTTAAGACAATTATTACTAAGTTATTCAAATAACAAATAATTATAAGTGAGTTACTTAAAAAAGATTCATAATTATTGTTAAATTTTTAGAATTGACCATTTATTAGTATATGATGATAATTAATAAGCAAAAGACAAATTTAAAAACTTAATAATAATTATAATTCACCTGAATATTATTTTATTTTTGAGTGATTTATCTAAATTATTTATGATTTAAACGACCCAACAATATATGTTTCTATTAATTAATTATTTTTTTAAAAAAATTGATTTGGATTCAAACGAAATGAGTGAGGAAAGAGGAAAAATTAGCGGGAAAAAGAGAACCGCTGGACAAGTAAATATTATTTATACAATACCTCTGGCTATGAAAAATGACGTCGTTTTCTGTGTTGACTGAACTTGACTAATTGCCGTTTTATTGAAATCTCCGCCACAGTCGCTGCCGTCTCTGAAATCTGAAACATAACCGTAGACAGCAACAGTCACCGGTCCCTTGCCCGTGACCCCCATTCTGCCTTCATGCCAAACAAACTCAACATCATAGCTTGTTATATACCATTACAATATTACTAGTTTATGCTATATTTTCTTACACTAAATGACAGCTTGATTTCGCATAATTTGAGCAGTGTAAAAAAAAAATTCATAAATTTAATTTAACTTTAATTGTTTTAACTGCAATTTTTTTTTTTGTTTTTATAGAGTTAAATTTTTTACTTAAAAATACAAAAATTAAACTTAAAATTTTAAATTTTTAAAAAAAATTATTAAACTAATTATATTGTGTGAAATAATATTATTTATATATCATCTCACATTGTATAAATATAATTTCATCTGAATTTAACAGATTCATCAAATTTTTTTTGATATAGTTTAAATAATATCATCTCTGCCAATGTGAGGTAGTGTGGCATAAAATAAATATGTAATAAATATCTTTATTTCACACAAATATAAATACTCTTACTTTTTTTTAAAATTGCATACTATGTCTCAATTGCACTAGATATAGTAAAATTTACACTAAATTCCTTTTAGGGTCTTTGGTCAAAGCTATTTCACAAATAGTCAACTTCACAAATTTTGCACTCAATTTTTTCCATACTATACGTATGACTAACCTTCACTCTATTTCAAATGAAAAACATTTTATTATAATATTATAATAAAATGTTATGGGAATGACCCTATTATTTGAGTACCCTTGGTTGGTGCTATAGGTCATAACCAAAATGTTATGGGAATGACCCTATTTAATCTCATCAAAACCAAATTAGATAAGTAATTTAGGTTGTAGACCAAATGATTATAATGCTCTCTTCTTAAAAAGATGAAATTATATTTGAGACATTCTTTTAATTTAACATAAAAAGAAATTCTCAAAATCTTAATTTACATAAAATTATAATTATGCGTGTTTTAAAAATAAAACTCCTGAAATAAAAATTATTTGTCGTAAAATTTTAGATATATTTAATTATTTTTTTTAAAATTGTCACACTATAGTATACTAATTTTTTTCTTTTTTTTTTGTGGAATGAANTAATTTAATCAGAACATTATTAGAAGTCATTAGAAGATAATGATATGATAGTGTCATCAACCATCAAATCTCACTAACATTCCAAAAATTAAGCACAAAAACAAAAATCCACTCTTTGCCAACTCACACTTATTTGTTTTTGAAGAACCAATTAAGGACTCACTAGTCGCTAGTACTCAGTAGCTCTCTCTCTCTCTCATTTTCTCTGTGTCGTGCGTGCAGAAGAGCACTCAAATACCGTCTCTGTTTCTCTCCCTCTCTTCCATTTGCGAGATAAATTCACAGCAGAAGCCCCACATTCTCTTCAACTCACTCTGTTTCCCAGAAGCAGAGAGAGAGAGAGCCACCATTGCCAGCCATGCTTCCCCTTCTCCTCCTCCTCTGCTTCCTCTTCCCACCACCCACCACTCTCTCCCTCAACCAAGAAGGCCTCTATCTCCACCACTTCAAGCTCTCCATTGACGATCCCGACTCCTCCCTCTCCTCCTGGAACCAACGCGACAACTTCCCCTGTAACTGGACCGGCGTCAACTGCGACCCGACAACACTTTCCGTCACCAACCTCGACCTCTCCAACACCAACATCGCTGGTCCATTTCCCGCTTCCATTCTCTGCAACCTCGAAAACCTTACCTCCATTACCCTCTTCAACAACTCCATCAACTCCACCCTCCCTCTTGATATCTACCTCTGTCGCAACCTCGTTCATCTCGACCTTTCCCAGAACCTCCTCACCGGTGCTCTCCCCCACTCCTTATCCGAGCTCCCCAATCTCAAGTACCTCGACTTAACAGGTAACAACTTCTCGGGTCAAATACCTGATTCGTTTGGCCGCTTTCAGAAGCTCGAGGTTCTCTCCCTTGTTTACAATCTCCTAGATGGAACAATACCCGCTTCTCTCGGAAACATTACGACCCTGAAGATGCTAAATCTCTCTTACAACCCGTTATTTCCGGGTCGGATCCCGCCGGAACTCGGGAACCTGACGAATCTCGAGGTACTGTGGTTGACCCAGTGTAACCTGGTTGGAGTAATACCTGACTCTCTTGGGAAGCTCAAGAATCTCAAGGATTTAGACCTGGCGTTAAACAATCTATATGGGTCGATTCCGAGTTCTCTCACTGAGTTAACCAATGTGACTCAGATTGAACTGTATAATAACTCGTTGTCCGGTGAGTTGCCTCGGGGAATGTCGAAACTCACTGCATTGAGGCTTCTCGACGCGTCTATGAATCATTTGACAGGGACGATTCCCGACGAGTTGTGTCAGTTGCCGTTGGAGAGCCTCAACCTTTACGAGAATCGGTTTGAGGGAGAGTTGCCGGAGAGCATAGCAAACTCGCCGAATCTCTATGAACTGAGGTTGTTCGGGAACAGACTCACCGGGAAGTTGCCGGAAAATCTCGGCAAGAATTCGCCTTTGAGATGGTTGGATGTTTCGAGCAATAACTTCTGGGGTGAAATTCCGGCGACGTTGTGTGATCATGGGAAGTTGGAGGAGATTCTGATGATATTCAACAAATTTTCTGGGGAGATCCCGGCGACATTGGGCACGTGTCTGACTTTGACGCGGGTTCGACTCGGTTCAAACCGGCTTTCCGGCGAAGTTCCGGAGGGTATGTGGGGACTTCCACATGTTTATCTGCTTGAGCTTGTGGATAACTTGTTCTCTGGTTCAATCGGGAGGACGATTGCCGGCGCCGGCAATCTGTCGCTGTTGATTTTATCGAGGAACAACTTCACGGGAACGATTCCCGATGAGATTGGATGGTTGGATAATCTTGTGGAATTTTCCGGGAATGATAATAAGCTTAGTGGGTTACTGCCTCAGAGTATTGTGAATCTTGGGCAGCTGGGGATTCTTAATCTTCATAACAATAAACTTTCTGGGCAGCTTCCAAAGGGGATTCGATCATGGAAGAAGCTCAATGAGCTGAATTTGGCAAATAACGAGATTGGTGGGAATATTCCTGATGAAATTGGGAGTTTGTCTGTTCTTAATTTTCTTGATCTTTCTCAGAATCAGTTTTCTGGGAAAATTCCTCTGGGGTTGCAGAGTTTGAAGCTCAATCAGCTCAATTTGTCCTATAATCGACTTTCTGGAGAACTTCCTCCTCTGTTGTCTAAGGACATGTACAAGAGTAGCTTTCTGGGTAATCCTGGTTTATGTGGGGATATAAAAGGTCTATGTGATAGCAGAAGTGAAGCTAAAGCTGCAGGTTATGTTTGGTTGCTGAGAACTATCTTCGTTGTTGCCACTTTGGTGTTTGTCATTGGTGTTGTATGGTTCTATTTCAAGTATAGAAATTTCAAGAGAGCAAGAGCTATTGATAAGTCAAAATGGACATTGATGTCATTCCATAAACTGGGTTTTAGTGAAAATGAGATTTTGGATTGCCTTGATGAAGATAATGTGATAGGGACTGGATCATCTGGGAAAGTTTACAAGGTTGTACTTGGCAGTGGGGAGATTGTTGCCGTAAAGAAGCTATGGAGTGGGATAAAAAAGGAAATAGATAGTGGGGATATTGAAAAGGGTCAGGTTCAAGACAGTGTTTTTGATGCTGAGGTTGAAACTTTGGGCAAAATTAGGCACAAGAACATTGTCAAGCTATGGTGTTGCTGCACCACAAGGGACTGCAAGCTCTTGGTTTATGAATACATGGCAAATGGTAGTCTTGGTGATTTGCTGCATAGCAGTAAAGGAGGGTTGTTGGAATGGCCAACGAGGTATAAGATTGCTCTAGATGCAGCAGAAGGGCTATCTTATCTGCATCATGACTGTGTTCCCGCAATTGTTCATAGAGATGTGAAATCCAACAATATCTTGTTGGATGGGGACTATGGTGCACGGGTTGCCGATTTCGGAGTAGCTAAGGTTGTCGAATCCACTGGCAAGGGAACAAAATCCATGTCTTTCATAGCTGGGTCATGTGGATACATTGCACCAGGTTAGTCACCATATTTTTTTGCTTTTTGCTTATTTCTAAACTTATTTGGATGACTCTGAGGTACCTTTAGTATAAATACTTAATGCTTAATTCTTAATTTAGGTGTGTGTCTTGGTTATTATACGTTTGTAGCCTTTTATTTAGAACTTAGGCTGCACTTGGCACATCAAGCATACATGGAACATCCATGTCGGAGAATGCCCTAGTTGTAACTGAGAATCAAGTTGCTTGTGGCATACTAAATGTATGAAATGTGAATACTATGTTGTCATAGTATACTTTAACTAGCATATTTGGATTGTCTTATGCAAGAATTATAGCTTTCATGTCCAGTTTTGTATTCTGTTTGGAGTCAAATTGACTTGATCCTTTTATTTTTATGGCAGAATATGCATACACTCTTAGAGTGAATGAAAAGAGCGACATATACAGTTTTGGCGTTGTCATACTTGAGTTGGTTACTGGAAAACGCCCTGTGGACCCCGAGTTCGGGGAAAAAGACTTGGTTAAGTGGGTCTGCACCACCTTGGATCAGAAAGGTGTGGATCATATTCTTGACCCCAAGCTTGATTCATGTTTCAAAGAAGAAATCTGCAAGGTCCTCAACATTGGCCTCCATTGCACTAACCCTCTCCCAATCAACCGTCCCTCGATGAGAAGAGTGGTGAAGATGTTGCAAGAGGTGGGTGCAGACAACCAAACAAAGCCTGCCAAGAAAGATGGAAAATTGTCACCTTATTACTATGATGATGCCTCAGATCATGGAAGTGTAGCTTGATTGAAGACTTTGCAAGAGTTGGATTGCTTTATTCTAGCGGGGGAAGTTATAAAGCTTTTTTCTTTTTTTACTTATAAAGCCTACTTCCCACCATGTTTTCAACCCCTTGCTTAAAGCCTTGAACAAATGTCGACAAAAGAAAAGAGAAGCTGGGGAAATTTTGTGGGAAAGACGGGTATTATTAGCCTATTAGGACTCTTGATGTTTTTACACGGTAAAGTGTGAAGTAGGTCCACATCAAGGCGCTTTCCTACCAAATTCAAATGGGTGTTGAATTACTACCTCTACTTACTCAAGAATGATATTCCTATTGTTAGTTGATTTGATGTGTCTCTGGCAGGTGATCTTTGAAAAAATGTAAAAAGCAGTTTTATTTGCAGCTCACTATAGTAAATTTCATTTCACTTCTATGAATGTACCAGAAGATCCCATGATGGGGATAAGTGAATGACTTCTCAATCATGCTTTATAATTCTGGGTTCTCCAGCTTAAATGCATTGTCTGTTCTCTGCCGGAGAATTTACATTTATCAATTCTCTCAGGTATGTGCTGGGTACAGCTATAAGAACTGAGTTAATGAGGTAGTTAGCTAGGCTTTGTCCTCCATGGGCCCTCATTTAATTGTATTTGTGCCCGCCTACTACTTCTATTCTATGTTTAATGGTGCTGGGGTATTATGTATACTTTTGGAAAATGACTAGGACATAAAAAAGTTACAACAGTGATTTCCCTCTGAATCCAACAGTAGAATTTGCTATTCTTTTTCTAGTTTTTATCATGGTTAGTGGTTGTTTTTATGGCGACTACACCGTGTGAAGAAAGGTGAATGGAATTTATTGTAACTGGTAAATTGATGAAAGTTTGGGTTCTGTGCGTTTGTTTAAATTTTCTGTACAGAGTAGTTGAGAGCTAACTAGCAATGGAATGCCACACTGTCATTACTGTTCTTGTGGGTGACCCAGTTATGTGCTGCTTTCGGCTCGAGGCTTCTTGGTAACTGTTCTGTAATTCCTGGCCTCTGCATAACAAATTACATTTTCATGGCACTTTAAGTTTAATGGCTCCTATCATGTATGCCACTGCTTCGTGTGTACTTTGAAAACCGGTGGCTAGACTGAATGATTGCCAAAAGGGTTGTAAATGATTTGGTTTGATTACTATTCTGTGGTGGGTCAGTCATTTTCTAGTGCAGAGTTCACCCTATTCCAGTTGAGTTGACCTTTCAGCTTCTGTTATGGCCCTGTTAGGCCCAACAGCTAGAATATGGCCCAATATATCACTAAGTCCCACTTAAGCCCAAGTGTGGCTCAATTACCATTCCACCCCTGGGCTCCCCTATAAATAAGGTAAGTTGTCATCTATTCAGGTAGCCCAAGTGTTAAATAAAATATCATTGGGATTATGGTTTTACTTCGTGGCCCTAGTATATGACCAAGCTTTCAATAGTTATTAACCTATTAGCTAAAGCCCGGGGAAGTGTCCTATTATTCAGATTTTCATACCTTTTTTGGCACAACCCCAGAGATAGTTTTTGCTTTCAACGGCGTAAGGCCCTGTTTGAGAGTTTGAAGTGAGAGAAAAAGAAAGGAGATGAGAAAAAAAGTTAGGGAAAGGAAGGGAAGAAAAAGTGAGAGATTTTTCTCTCATTTGTTTAGATGATTAAAATGAGCAAAAGAAAAAGAAAATAAAATAAAAAAATAAAAATTTATAATTTTATAAAGTAAATATATTTAATATAAAATTTAATAATGTTATCGAAATAATGTTTAAAAAAGAATTTGAATAAATAAATAGAGGTATAATAATAAATTACTATTTTTTCCTTTCCAAATTCCCTAAATTAGAGGAACACAAAAGTGAAGGCAACAAATGAATGTGGGGGTTTGATGTTACCTTTTGGTTTCCTTTCATTTTTTAATCTTGAACTCCCAAACAAGAGGATTGACACATTTATTCATTTTCTTTCCCCTCAATTTTAACTTCCAAACAAACCCTAAAAGATCAACATTTTAATCATTATTAGTTTTCATTCTCTAGTATCCATTATTCTTTTTTGGGTTGGCAAAAGTTTAGGGTATGGGAAAACTTATCTTATTTCAAAGCCAAGACATGTTATAAGTTTCAACGATGTTTATAGTGGGGGATTGCTCGTAGTGAGAGTCAAACTTAAGCCTTACAAGCGGAGTAATTTGATATTTACTAATTGAACCAATTCCGTTAGTGGCCCTTATCCACTACTTTAATTACATTTTTATCAAGCACATTTTTGGAATGATCATATTAATATAGGAACTATTAACGAAGAACTCAAAATAGAAGTAGTAATTTCATTATAAATAGCAATTTTTTGTACTTTCAAGTTCCACACACAACTTGGTAATACATGTAACGAACATGACATTGGAATAAAAACACACTTATAAATAATATGTAGAGGGTTTTGTAGCATATATATAAACTACTAAAACCCACAAAGCATTATTAATTACTGATATCCATATAAGGTATCAAGCCATGAGACACAAACACACAAGTAAATATGGCTTAATAGGAGAAATGGTTCTTGAACTTTCACTTGATGTCCTCAGCTTCCATTGTCTCTTCACCATTATCTTGCATTTTTGGAACACCATTATAACCTGGCTTACGGCCACAACAACTTGCTCCACCTTGCTGTCTCATTCCAGGTGTGGTTTTACGTGAAAATGAGGGAAGAGTCCATCTTCTTCTACATTATCCACTTCTGATGTGTTCTCTATGAATAGATGACAACTAGGTTATTAGATGCCCAAACAAGTTTCTATTTTGGAAATTGGAGTGCAACTATGTGTACGTAAAAGGAGATATAATTCTATTGGCGTTAAGTGTAATATCATTTGGTTTCTATCAATGAAACTCATCATTTTAATGAAAAAATGAATATCTCCCCAATATCTTCCATTTTGAGAATTCTATTGCCAAATCTGCTACGATAGCTCATCCTAGGAGTAGTCACGTCGAATTCTGAATCTTGTCCACCTGATTTTAAAGTACATTATTAATTCATAAAGAGAAAATTAATGATAAAAATTGGCTTAAAAAACTTTAGCTAAATAGGGTTGTGATGTAATATCTTATCTATAAACAAAACTCTTATTTTTTTAAAAAAGCAGAGAAGCAGCAAGGTGACTCTATGTTCCATTAGTGTTAATAATTATCTTATTAATATCTTTTATTTTTGAGATTCTAATTCTGAATCTATTATGGTGGCTCATTCTTGGACAAGTCAAGAATCTTATTAATTTAAATTAAAAATATATAATATATTCATTTACTGTGTAATACTTCATCTATTAATATAACTTCCACTTCTGACAAAGAAAAAAGTTACTAATAGCAACTAGCTAATTAATTTATATACTTACCAACATCTTCCATTTTTGAAAATCCAGTACCAAATCTATTACCACGACTCATTCTAGGAGAATTCCAGTCGAATTCTAAATCTTGTCCATCTAAATTAACACAAAATATAATAATATTTATTTAGTATAGGATTGTATGCATACAAAATTTGACATGATATATATAACGTAAGGAAAGCTACAAACAAATTGTCTGCTAAAATCATTAGAGATAACTCTACTAAAGAGTGTTGGATCACTTCTCAACTACCTTGTCCTCTTGCTCCGTGCTTAGCTAAAAATCAACAACTTGATTGGCTTCACGCAACACATGAGAGATAAAAACTTCTTAATTGCAATCAGCAACCTTAATCAAATTAACAGCTTCAAGGGAATCTGATTCACAAATGAGACTTGCCACACCACAGTCCCAACACCAACGCAGCCCATTAATGATAGCCAAAAGTTCTGCCTTCAAATTAGTGGTCACGTCTATAGCTCCATACAAGCCCGAATGCCATTTGGCATGTGTATCCCGGAGGACACCACCAATGCCTGCATTTCCTCGGTTGCCAAAACTACTTCTATCCACATTCAACTTCATTGCACCCGGCTGAGGAGCTAACCAAGAAACCCACCTCATTTCTTTAGTTACAGAAGCTTTGTTAAGCAGAAAAATAGAAGAACACGTTGCAACCCTTGCTTGGATCCTGTGAGCTACAATCATGACTGGAGTTGACACTCTCTCCATCACTTCTGCATTTCTTACACGCCAAATCCACCACAAAGTGCAAAAGAAGATAATACTCTTTCTAGACATAGCTTCCCCATTTTAAGATTATTAAAAATCCAAACAGCAGAGTCATGGGTCCAGAAATTACCGTCACTACCGAAGCCAAACCTAGCGCGGGCACACAGTCCCGAAGGCAGTGCAGCAAGGTCTCATCTCCCTCCATGCATCTATAGTGCAAGTTTTGGATGAGCTCTAGAATTGAATTTCTGCACTTTCAACTTCTGCTTTAAAAGTACATTTTTAATATATTTACTTCTTTATTCATACTAATTAACCCTAATTACACCAACGAAACTTTGTATAATCAAGTCCCAAATTGATCTCTAATAGTTCAAAAATAACTGCTTTGTTGACACCTCTGCAATTAATACGGCTTGTTTTCACTCGAAATTCTCTTCAATAGCCAAAAAGTGCAAGATTGTAATCATCGGAATCTCATGATATATTACTTATTTTCATTCCCCATTTATTCATTTCGCTTTCATTAAGAACTTCTTAGATAATCTTATCGTTTGTAAGTCCAATAATTGCTTTGAATATATATATCTAATTTAATAATCAGCCAAACAGTTGCACCACTTATTAATAATTGGCACCACCACCATTAGTGAAGAACTCGTAAAAAAATGAACATTTCATTAGAAATAGAAATCCTTAGTGCATGTTCCACATACAATTTGGTAATACATTTAACGGACATGACATATTAAAACAACCTTGCAACAATGGTGAACATCTCATTTTAAACAAGCATTCAATTCTATCACTTCAAATAAACTATTTTCATGATATTTAATTTCTTTTTGTAATTGTTTGAGAAAAATTGAAAGGGCTATCTAATATAGTAATATGTATTTAGCCATTTCTAACTAATCGAACGGTTTGAGGTGTTGTTTGGTGCTACCTTGTTTGTTTTTAAGCATTTTGCAACCATTTTTTAAAATTGAAAAACAGTGTAAGATTATTAGCGAGAAGAGATAATTAAAAAAGTAATTAGAAGATATGGTACCAAATATGTAACATCTAAATTTCTTTTGGTTAAAATCTCCACCACAAAATACTTCAATTATAGTTATAACTATTAAACAATATTAAGTTTTCTTCTCTGTATGGTTTTGACTTTTGATCACTTAAAAATAGAGGTGTTCATCAGTTGGTTTGGTAGACTTTCTCAACTGACCGATGGATGTTCGGGTGAGAAAATGAGATCTGTCGTCGACCGGAACTCTAGCTTAATCGATAAAATGCGGGTTGGTCTGTAGGCAAGTTTGTTGGGTGGGTTGAATCAGATTGGTTCCGTTGTGTTGTTGGGCTTGTCAAGGAAAGCAAAGCTGCAGTTTTAGCAGCTCGTTCACTCACAATTAGAGGTGGGGAAATGCGCATAGCCCCATGGGCTAACCCGTTTTGACACGAAAAAAGTATGGTTGGGTTCTAAGTATCCTAGCCTAAATGAAACCGGGCCAATTTGGCCCAGCCCGAATTAGTCAGTGGCCCGTTTGAGTTCGGGTCGAGTTGGGCCAGCCTTTTTTTTTTTTTTTAAAGGAAAGAATACAAAATCAGATTTGTATGTGTTTTTTAACTTTAAACTTTAAAGTATGTATTATTATAATTTTTTTAGTTACTTATACATCTTTATTTTAAATTTACACTTACATGCATTTTTTTATACGTATTTGATTATTTGTTTTAATTTATTTATTACTTTATTCATATTTTATTTTGTTTAATTAGATTTATTAGTAATTAAACTAAAATCACTAAAAAAATTTTTAACTTTTGTTAGATTTTAGTTTAATTACAAATAAAAATAATAATTTTTTTTTTAAAAAAAGTGGACCGACCCGTTTAAGTTTGCTGTTTGTGTAAGACTGAGTTAGGCTAATAGTTTTCTGGCCCAAAATAAAAAAAAAAGGGCCAAATTTGACCCAACCTGTTTCCCACCTATACTCACAATGGTGGTTTGGATGGCCCACTTGCTGCTTGTTGTTTTTGGTTGAAGGGATACGGAGAGGAAGAAGAGGGTAAAAAAATGAGAAGAAGGGAAAAATAGTTCTGGTATAGAGAAGGAGGAAGAGCATAAAACGTTTATATGAAAAACTAAAGGGAAAAAGAGAAGATGAATGAAAGTGATTGTTACTGGTAAAGGATGAAAAGTATAATAAAATATTAAAATGAAATTGATAACAAGAGAGAGAAGAAAGAGTGCACGAGGAGCATAGGAAAAGACAATTGAAATTGAAAAAGCATGAGAAAAAAGNGTAAAAGAATGAGAAGAAGGGAAAAATAGTTCTGGTAGAGAGAAGGAGGAAGAGCAAAAAACGTTTATATTAAAAACTAAAGGGAAAAAGAGAAGATGAATGAAAGTGATTGTTACTGGTAAAGGATGAAAAGTATAATAAAATATTAAAATGAAATTGATAACAAGAGAGAGAAGAAAGAGTGCACGAGGAGCATAGGAAAAGACAATTGAAATTGAAAAAGCATGAGAAAAAAGACAATTGAAATTGATAACAAGAGAGAGAAGAAAAAGTGGAAAATTTAAAAATTGAAGAGCTTTTTCAAAAAATGAATGGAGGGAGAAAGACATGTTTAGGCATTGGGAACTGGGAAGGACTCGGGAAAGAGAGAAAGTATTCGGTCGGATTCGGTTTTCCTTAAAAATAAGCTGCAAACGAATGCTGTTTCGTATGCTCAAACAAAAAAAATATTTTCATGATAATACTAAGGTTTAATTACAATTTTGGTTTATCAATTTTAACCACTTGAACGTTTTGGTCCCTCTTCTTTAAAAATGAACTATTGAGTCCCTCTATATTCATAAAATGTACAAGTTTAGTCTATTTATCTTTAAATCAAAATTCTTAAGCTTATTTCAAGGTGTAAAGTTCTCTGATTCATAATCCCACCATTCAGATTGAATGACTACATCTTGTGAACCNATTATAAAAAAAGAAAAAATCTTGTAAAAAAATAGAAAATATTAGTTTATTTTTTTTGGCTTTATTACGTCAATGTTTTGGCTTTTTTGCGAACGCCTCAAATGCTCATCTAGTCATCTCCCCCCTAAACGGCCTCCCTCAAAATCAAATAGGTGTTTTATTTTAGTTTGTGGGCCCCACGGTTCATGGGGTAGGTAAATGTGTTATTTTTTAGACTTAAACATAATTTTAATCCTCTTATTTTGGTGAAATTAATATTTTGGCCCTCTGGTTTCAAACAAATTTTTTTAGTCCTTCAAGTATCACAAAATAAATAAATTGGTTTACGATTTCTATAACTGTCAAAAAATTAACGGTGGTACTGACATGACAAATATGTAGCAATCATGTGAAATTTTTTTTATTTAATTATAATTTTAGTCTCCTATTTTATCCATATGAACTTTTTGGTCTCTTTATTTTTTTTCATATGAACATTTTGATATCTCTATTTTCAAATGACAATTTTTATTAATTAGATGTATACTAGTAGTGTAACTATCAATATGTAAATAATATTAGCCAAAATATTTTGTTAATTAGATCTTAAAAGTATTATAATGTCATTTTATTTTTGTAGTTTATAAAATGTTATGGGGACAAATTGTTTTCTAAATTTTGAAGTTAATAAAATTTTAAAAAGTATTGTTTGAAAATTGGGACACTAAAAAGTTTATATAGCCAAAATAAAATATCAAAATTGTAATTAAGCTAAAAAAAGTTTTTTGCCACATGGTTGCTACGTATTTGTTATGTCAGCACCACCGTTAATTTTTTGACGGTGTTAGAGATATAGACCAATTCGTTCATTTTGTGAAATTTGAAAAACTAAAAAGTGTCATTTAAAAATAGGGACCAAAACATTTATTTTACCAAAATAAGAGGACCAAAATTGTATTTAAATCTATTTTTTAATTTCATTTTGGATGCATTAGTAATTACGAGAATGACCTTTTTCATATGCTAATGAGAGATATATATAACACTTCACTAACTTATCAGCATTAATTATTATTGAAGTAAAAAATTTAATGTTAATTATTTATTTTTAATAGTAAAAATTAAATGCTTTTCATATCACCCACATCAAGTATCACATACCACATGGTATGTGAGAAATTTGTCTCAGCAAGACAACAAACCAGACATGCCTTTGTGGGGCCAGTTCCCATCCACATCACACAACCTTTTTTGCCTGTCACCACTTGATTGGTCCATGGTGGCTTTGTTAAGCATACCGACCCAGCATAATCGTAACTCGTAAGCTATTAGCCAGGGTTGGATTAAATAACCATCCCTTTCTTAATGGGCCAGCCCCCACATCCACTTCAAACTTGGACCTTCACTCCTGTCTTATCCAACTCGACTAAATAGCATTAACTTCAAACACGAGCTATAGGGTATTCGCATTATCAATATTGGTCGTGGTCGTGCTAGCCTGGTCTTAAGGGTTAGAATTTGATAATTTGACTGAAATAATATATTTGGATAAATTATTTATATAAATGTGATATTTTTTAAATTATTTATATAAAATTGATACTTTAAAATATTTTAGTAATATTTCAATCAAAGTTTAAACAATTTTTTGCTAAAAGTGTAACCTATTTTTGGAAAAAGCGCGTTTATTTTTTTGGGAAAAACACAACTTATTTTTGACAAAAACGTGTTTAAATTTTAATTAAAAAATAAAGAAAATATTTAAAAATATTTATTTTACATAAATAATTTAAAAAATATTTCATTTGTGTAAATAGTTTATACAAATATATTATTTCAATAAAACTGCCCTAAACTTTTATGTTGTATCTTAAGTTTATATAAGTAACTAAATTTTATTTTTTGTAACAAATATTTCATTAAGATTATTTTAATAACGATGTAATTAATATTAAAAAGTTTTTATATGATTAATTTTTAAAAATATAATAAAAAGCGATTAAACTAAAATTATTATTTAGAATCAATTATAATTGTTTATTTTATGTTTTTATAATTTTTATATAAAAATTTTATTTTTGAATTTAAAAATATTTTAGATTGAAATACATAAATAATTTAAAAATATTAATGTCTTAAATTAAAATTATTATTAGTAAAATCGTTAAATTTCAGCGTTGGTGTAAATTTAACTTTTTACCGTGAATGTATCAAATAATAACTCGGCTAGTCTAAGGCCACTCTTTCGGGGAGATAATCGCGGGGACTAGTCCAAACAAAACAGTTTAAAATTCAGTGTTCTCCTCTTGATTGACTCTGTTCTTGTAGAAGCAGAGGCAGAATGGCACTTGTCCTGCTCCTCCTCCTCCTCTGCTTCCTCTTAACACCACCCACCACCCTCTCTCTGAACCAAGAAGGTCTCTACCTCTACAAATTCAAGCTCTCTGTGGACGACCCACACTCTATCCTCTCCTCCTGGAATCCCCTCCACAACACTCCCTGCAACTGGACAGGCATCAAATGCCACCCACAAAAATTCTCAGTTCTCTCTCTCAACCTCTCTAACGCCAACATTTCTGGCCCATTCCCTGCTTCCATTCTCTGTCGCCTCACCAACCTCACCTCCATAACCCTCTCCAAAAACTCCATTTATGGCACCCTCCCTTCTGAAATCTCCCTCTGTCACAATCTCCTTCACCTTGACATCTCTCAGAACCTCCTCACTGGTCCTCTGCCTCTCACTTTATCTCAAATTCTCAATCTTGTGAATTTTCATGGTAGCAATAACAAGTTTAGTGGATCGCTCCCTAATAGTATTCTGAATCTTGGACAACTGGCATGTCTTGATCTTCACAGCAATAATCTCTCGGGTGAGCTTCCAAGGGGAATTCAGTCATGGGAGAAGCTCATCCTGTTGAATTTATCTCATAATGAGCTTAGTGGACAAATTCCAGATGAAATTAAGAGCTTGTCCATGCTCAATGTTCTTGACCTTTCTTACAATCAATTTTCAGGGAAAATTCCTATGGGGTTGCAGAATTTGAAGCTAATTGTGCTCAATTTGTCGTATAATCAACTCTCTGGACAACTTCCTCCTCTTTTGGCTAAGGATTTGTACAGCACTAGCTTTCTGGGTAATCTTGATTTATGTGGGGATTTAAAATATTTGTGTGATGGCAGAGACAAAACTAGTTTTAAACATGCTTGGTTTATTGGAGCTATTTGTGCTTTTGTAATATTTTCGATTGTTCTCATTGCGGTTATGCTTTTTAGGAAGGTAGAAAATGAATCAAAATGGATATTGACATCATTCCACAAACTGGGTTTTAGTGTGAATGAGATCTTGGATTGCCTTGAGGATAATGTGATAGGAAGTGGATCATCAGGGAAAGTTTACAAGGTTGTGCTTAGCAATGGGGAGGTTGCTGCTGTGAAGAAGCTATGGAGTGGAATCAAAAAGGAAATAGATACTGGGGTTATTGAAAAGGGTCAGGGTCAGGTTCAAGACTGTGTTTTTGATGCCGAGGTTGAAACTTTGAGCAAAATTAGGCACAAGAACATTGTCAAACTGTGGTGTTGCTGCACCAAAAGGGACTGCAAGCTTTTGGTTTATGAATACATGGCAAATGGTAGTCTTGGTGATTTGCTGCATAGAAGTAAAGGAGGGTTGTTGGATTGGCCAACAAGGTATAAGATTGCTCTAGATGCAGCAGAAGGGCTATCTTATCTGCATCATGACTGTGTTCCCCCAATTATTCATAGAGATGTGAAATCCAACAATATCTTGTTGGATGGGGACTTCGGTGCACGGGTTGCCGATTTCGGAGTAGCTAAGGTTGTCCAAGCCTCTGGCAAGGGAACCAAATCCATGTCTGTCATAGCTGGGTCATATGGATACATAGCACCAGGTTAGTCACCAGATTTATTTGGTTTTGCTTATTTCAAAACTTACTTGGATGAATCTGAGGTACCTTTAGTAATAACATTTAATGCTTAACTCATAATCTAGGTGTTTTTTCTGGGTTATTATGCGTTTGTAGCCTTTTGTTTATTAGCACTTAGTGTCCATAATAGTAGTGCAGAATAAATGCTTACCATGGTTACCATAGTATATACCTAGTTGTAACTTAAAATCAAGTCGCTTGTTTTACTTGGCATTACAACTTTTGATGCATACTATATATAGAAATGAAATGTGCGTAGTATTTTATCAGTCTAATCTTTGCAGTCAAATTGACTTGATCCTTTCATTTGGGTGGCAGAATATGCATACACGCTCAGAGTGAATGAAAAGAGCGACATATACAGTTTTGGCGTTGTCATACTTGAGTTGGTTACAGGAAAACGCCCAGTGGAAGCCGAATTAGGGGAAAAAGACTTGGCTAACTGGGTCTGCACCACCTTGGATCAGCAAGGCGTGGACTATATTCTTGACCCCAAACTTGATTCCTGTTTCAAAGAACAAATCTGCAAGCTCCTTAACATTGGCCTCCTTTGTACTAATCCTCTCCCAATCAACCGTCCCTCCATGAAGACAGTGGTGAAGATGTTGCAAGAGGTGGGTGAATTTGCAAGAGTTTGATTGCTTTATTATAACAGTTGATTAAGACTTCAGAGGGGCCACACTTTCTATTTTTCTTGACTATAGCATTTGAATTTTGTAAATTAGTTTACTTTTACGAGAACTATCTACTTTTTTTATGTGATGGACACTGAAGGTTGACGATTGATTAATGTCATCGTTGCCAATGACTTTTAGTGGTATCTCATTTGATTATAAGAATTAGAGGGTTAATTTTAAGAGTTTTATCCTGACTATGTATTCTCAGTGTTGTACTCCCTCATAACAAAAAATAAAAGATTAATGTCGTTGTCATTAAATACAAGTTTAGCAGGTTGAATGGCTAAGCAATTACACCACTTACTGCATTAGCATCATCAATGAAGAGGTCGTAATAAAAGTTGAGATTTCATTAGAAATTTTGGTAACACATAATGTAACGAACATGACACATTAAAGAAGGCACAAAGCATATAGATAATATGTAGTGGGTTTTGTGCATGTATATAAACTACTAAACCCACAGCATTATTATTTACTGAAATGATACTCATAATAAGGTCTCAAGCAATGGGACACAAACACAAATAAAAATGGCTTAATGGGGGATCAACGTTCAGTTGGCATTGGCTTCAACTTCCATTGTGTTCTCACAATGTGTTCCATTTTTGGAATGCCACCATAACTTGGTTTACGACCACAACAACTTGTTCCACCTTGTTGTCTTGTTTCAGGTGTAGTTTTACGTGAAAATGGCGGAAAAGTCCCATCTGCTACCTCTACGTTTTCAACTTCTGATATCTGCTCTTTGAATCTGATAACAAGGGTATTAGATGCATTGAATGATGAATCTAGAAAATTTTATTTAAATTAATGTTTAGAAATATAATATTATATATGTAGTATTAAAATATTATATATTTGTAAAATTAATTTAAAAATATAATAGTCAAGAAAAATAAAATAATTTTACTTATTATGTAAAAATTTAAAGATTTAAAGATTTTTATAACAATATAATATCAACTCATTATAAGAAATTCATATTGTATATAATACTTGATATTAGTTTTGTTTTAAGAATAAAATTTTTTTTTGGTCTTCTAAAATTTTTCAAATTATTACTTTAATCATTTTTATTTTATTTTAGTCATTTAATTTATGATCTGTCTACTAATTTTATCATCCATTTAAGTCTGTTAATAAAGTTAGATGAAAAAGTTTATGTGACACATTAAATACTGATGTGATCGTTCAGTGAAACATAGTACTTTAAAAAAAAAAAGTGTACTAACATAGCACCTTAAAAAAAAAAAAAAAAAACTTATCTCTTCCCCATCAGCCATCGTCTCCACCAGCAACTTACCTCTGCCTCAATCACTGATTTTTCTCTCCCAGAAATGAGAAATAATTTCTCTCTCTAAACAAGCTTGGCTGTTCCTTGAGCTCTCTCCTCCAGCCTTCTGATTCTTGATGGCAGCCCACACACGTAATCCTGAGCCTTTCTTCATTCGACTGAAAGTCCAGTTAGGTTCTCCACTTCCACCTCCCCACCAGAAAAGACGGGATCTTAGCATTCCAGATCCAATCAAATACTGAATTGTCTTCTCAATTTTCTTAAAGACACTTATTAAGAAGGTCACCATGTCTATTCTCTTCAGCAATCCATGCCCAATCCTCTAAAGATTTGAAAATCTCAATCTTCTGTTGTGGCATGGAGTGGGTTACTTGGACATGCACTTCTCGGGGCGGTGCGGGGCAGGGGTGGTGTTAAGGGTTTCTTGAGATTTTCAACCTCTCTACAAATAGAAACAGAGTGAGAGCAGAGCGACGGCAGAGAGAGAAGTTTTCTTTTTTTAACCTGTCATGTCAGCCCAAAGTTTTTTTTTTTCTTTTTAAATGTGTCATATCATTATTTAATGATCACGATTAATACTTAACGTGTTACGCAAATTTTTTCATCTAACTTTAGATGTATGACTATATTGATAAATAGAAGATTAAAAAGATACTAAAAAAAATTAAGAATTAAAATGATAATTTAATTTTTTTTAAAGCAATAAAAAAGAGTTTTACTCTTTTTTTAATCGTGATGTAAGTGCCATTGGGCAATTTTTTTAATGGATATTTTTTTTCTAAAAAAAAGCAACTACAAATCTCTTACATTTTTTTTTTTATAGTTTTATGAATAAAAGTATTTTTGAGTTAATTTTCATCTACAAGACTAAGTTTTTTTTTTGGACAATTTGAATTATGCACCTCCCATATCAACTTAGTATATTTATAGAAAAAATTCTGAAAATAAAACTCATAAATCTTAAATACAAACTTAATAGCACTCTACTTACACGCCATAAAGTATCTTTTATAACCAACAAACGTGTAGATCAGCTGGTAAGGGACTATTCTAGCTTAACCAAGGGTCTCAGGTTTAGGCCCTTGGGAATGTAGCTGCGTCTGTTGGAAGAGCTTTCTCGCTTTTGTGGTCATTTCAGGCTCGAAACAAGATTAGTTGGGCGAAGTCCAGACACCTGTGAGTAACAAAAAAAATAAAGTATCTTTTACACTTTTCTAAAATCTATGAAAGATTTTTTTTTTTTTTTTCACAAAATTTGATGTAATCTATCCGGATATCCCATTAGAAAAGTATTGTGGTCTAAAAGTCACCCCACGGGGTGGCATGTCCAAATAAAATAAAGAAGCCTCTTTTTCACTAATTTAACAAATATTGGGTAGTGGCTCATTTGAGCTTTTTTTGTCAAATATTGACTGAACACTTAAACAACTGTAGAAAAGACGAAAAGATGTAAAGAGTAATGATGTGAAAGTGGCATTTTGTCGTGTTTAGCACAAACAACTTTCACATTTTCTAACCACCGAGAGACGGAAACCTCACTTCCATCCCCATCTAGAAGACTTGTCCCCATACCCCCGGCGGGGATGGGAAATAGTCTTCATCCCTTCCTTGCATAATCCCCCTAATTATCATACCAAATATTATGAAACTGAACAAGCAATTTGGTGATGCATCAATAATAATTCAAGTTAATGCATCTTAAACATTAGTTTTTTTTTTTTTTTAAAGATATTATATATGTAATATGTATACATAGGTATAGGGTGTGGGGAGTAGTATAATTTCCATACCCATTCATGTCCTCGCATAAATTCCCAATAATATCTTGACTCCATGCTTTTTCCAGAAAAGGAAGGATTTGATGTGGAGGTGAAAAGAAGAGGAAATAAGAGAAGGAAGGGGAGGTGAATCAATTGGGTGGTGATGGATGTGGACATGGAGGGAGCGGCTGAGAGCAAGGAGTTTCAGAGGCTCGAGGGAGAGGGAGGGGGAGGGGTATCAGGTACTCACGGAGAAAAAAATGAATTTGAAATACACTCTATTTTGAGTGAATTTAAAATATATCATATTAAAATTTTAAAAATCACTATAAAAATACACTGAAATTTAAAAAATACCTTAAAAAATTATACAAATAGAATAATTTAAAATTAGTATTTCAAATACACTCTACAAATACCTCATCTAAACACACTCTCTAAGTGCTTGATTGGTATATAAAATAGTGATTTCATTCCTTGATCTATTATATGGAATGAATATTTTAATATTTTATAGCAAAAAAGACATGAAATGATGATTCTATTCCATACCTGATTTTATAGAAGTAGGAATTAACATTCTCACCTTGAGATGAGAGATTGCTTATTCTATGCTTCATTCTATATAATTAATGAATTCTTTGTTCTACGTATCCTCGTTAATTTTATAAAATAAGAAATATTTATGTCATTTAAAATTATTTTAATTTCATAAAACTATCAAATTATAAAATATGAATAATCATTTCATTCACATTCTAATTATATGATTTTCATTTTATGTATCAAAGGAGGCATAAGACTATAGTGTATTGACCATATCAATATTGGTCGTGCTAGCGGGGCCTTAAGTTAATGCCACTTCTTGGGAGGGAGATCAGATAATCACGAGGCCAAGTGCCCCCATAGTCCTTCCCGCTAACATGGGACTTCCAATTTTGTTTTTCATGCCTAAAGACACTAGACTGCATCGGTTCTCTTTTCTATATGCTCACCTTTTCTTTATTGTAAGACTAGCCATATCGCGAGTAAAATAATGATTTTTACCTTTTACTTTACTTAATATATATGTAGAATCTATGTGTGATTTATAAATCATTTTAGTTATGGCTTATGTAAAAAAAAAAGTTTAAATGTATTGTAAATCCCTATAATTTAGATGAATGTTAGTTTTTTTTTTTTTTAAATTTTTATAGTTTATTTTTTTAAAATTAGGTCTTTGTCGTTAATAATTTTGTCAATTTAGTGATCACATGACAAACATCTTGTTTATGTGACAATAAAAGAAGTTGACGTGACGCCAAAGTGACACAAAAATTATCACCTCATCATCTTTACTAACTTCAAGCTTTAAGATGAAAGATGATGAGGTGACAATTTTTTGTCACTTTGATGTTAGGTTAGCTTCTTTTATTATCATATAGATAAGTTATTTGTCATGTGAGTATTAAACTGACAGAATTATAACTAGGATGACAACATAGATATAATTAAAAAAAAAATCAAAATATAAAAATTTCAAAAGAAAATAAAAAAATTATAAAGACTTGATTCAAAACTTGTCCAAAGAGATGCAATACATTTAAACTAAAAAAGAAGTTACAGTAAACTTTTACAACCCTGAATGTAGAGGTGGAGAAATAGGCCAAACCCGATGGGTTGACCCGGAAAAAAGTAAAGTTGGGTTCCCATTTTGCTGGCTAGAACAAAAACGGGCCGATTTGGCGTGACTCGTTTTGGCCTGTGGCCTATTCAGGTTTGGGCCGGGCAGGCTTGAGCCGGCTAATTTTTTTTGAAAGACTACTAAATCATATTAGTATGTATTTTTTAACTTTAAACTTTAAAATATGTATTATTATAATTTTTTTAGTTACTTATATATCTTTATTTTAAATTTATACTTACATGCATTTTTTTTTATATGTATTTGATTCTTTGTTTTAATTTTATTTATTAGTTTATACATATTTTATTTTGTTTAATTAGATTCAGTTTAACTAAAATCATTAAAAAAAAAAAACTTAAACCTTTAAATTTTAGCGTAATTATAAATAAAAAAAATTAATTTTATTTTTTAAAAAAAGCTGACATATTTAAGCCCCTACCCGCATAGGGCGGGATTGGGCTAACAAATTGCTTGCCGAAATAAAAAGGGCCAATTTAGCCGGGCCATTTCCCTCCTATACATAAATGATCACAAATAGAAACAAAACCAAAGAATATTCAGTCTTTTATCTTCACCGACTCTGTTTTGTAGAAGCGGAGCCACAATGGCACTTGTCCTGCTCCTCCTCCTCCTCCTCCTCTGCTTCCTCTTGCCACCGCCCACCACCTTGTCTCTGAACCAAGAAGGTCTTTACCTCTACCAATTCAAGCTCTCTGTGCACGACCCACACTCTTTCCTCTCCTCCTGGAATCCCCTCCACAACACCCCCTGCAACTGGACAGGCATCAAATGCCACCCACAAAAAATCTCTGTTCAGTCTCTCAACCTCTCCAACGCCAACATTGCTGGCCCATTCCCTGCTTCTATTCTCTGTCGCCTAACCAACCTCACCTCCATAATCCTCTCCAAAAACTCCATTAGTGGCACCCTCCCTTCTGAAATCTCCCTCTGTCACAATCTCCTTCACCTTGACCTCTCTCAGAACCTCTTCACGGGTCCTCTGCCTCTCACCTTATCTCAAATTCCCAATCTCCGATACCTGAACTTAACCGCCAACAACTTCTCCGGCCAGATACCCCCCTCCTTTGGCCACTTTAGAAAGCTTAAGAAGCTCTCTCTGAACAATAACCTTTTACGAGGAAAAATACCCGCTTTTCTGGGAAACATTACTACCCTCAATGATCTTATCCTTTCCAACAACCCGTTTTTTCCGGGTCGGATCCCGCCGGAGCTTGGGAACTTGACGAATCTTGAGGTCCTGCGTCTAACAAAGTGTAACTTAATCGGCAAGCTTCCCAACTCTCTTGGGAAACTCCAGAAGCTTGTACGTTTGAGCGTGATACATAATAATCTCCACGGTTCGGTTCCGAGTTTTGTGACAGAGTTTACCCGTTTGAGGTGGCTTTGGCTGTCTAATAATTCATTTTCTGGTGAGTTACCGCCGGGAATGTCTAACATGACTGCATTAAGGGAACTGCACGTGTCAAGAAACCATTTGAGGGGCGCGGTTCCCGATGAGTTGTGTCGGTTGCCTCTGGACAGCCTTAAACTTCCCGAGAATGATTTTGAGGGAGAGTTGCCGGAGAGCATAGCCAACTCGCCAAATCTATACGAACTCTCATTGTTCAGGAACAGATTCACGGGAAAGCTGCCTAAAAATCTCGGAAAATTTTCGCCTTTAAGAATTCTAGAAATTGGCGGGAATCAGTTCCGGGGTGAAATACCGGCGACTCTGTGTGATCATGGAAAGTTGGAGCAGCTTTCGGTTTCACGCAACTCATTTTCTGGGGAAATTCCGGCGAACCTTGGCACGTGTCAGAGTTTGAGGCGGGTTCGGCTGGGTTTTAATCGGTTCTACGGCGATGTTCCGGCCGGAATTTGGGGACTTCCATATGTCTCTCTGCTTGAGCTCCTTGAGAATTCTTTTTCTGGTTCGGTCTCGAGAACGATCACCGGTGCCGGAAACCTATCGGAGTTGATTTTATCAAACAACAAGTTCACCGGAACGATTCCAGAGGAGATTGGAAGGTTGAGAAATCTTGTGGAATTTAATGGTAGCAATAACAAGTTTAGTGGATCACTCCCTAATAGTATTTTGAATCTTGGACAACTGGGATGTCTTGATCTTCACAGCAATAATCTGTCTGGTGAGCTTCCAAAGGGAATTCAGTCATGGGAGAAGCTCAGCTTGCTAAATTTAGCTCACAATGAGCTTAGTGGACAAATCCCCGATGAAATTGAGAGCTTGTCCGTCCTCAATTTTCTTGACCTTTCTTATAATCAATTTTCAGGGAAAATTCCTATGGGATTACAGAATCTGAAGTTCTGTGAGCTCAATTTGTCGTATAATCATCTTTCTGGACAACTTCCCCCTCTGTTGGCTAAGGATATGTACAGCACTAGCTTTCTGGGTAATCCGGGATTATGTGGGGATTTAAAAAATTTGTGTGATGGCAGAGACAAAACTAGTTCTAAACATGTTTGGTTGATTGGAGCTATTTCTGTTTTTGCAATTTTGATTGTTCTCGTTGCGGTCATGTTCTTTTTGAAGTATAGGAAGAAAAATGAAACAAAATGGACAGTGACACCATTTCATAAACTGGGTTTTAATGCATATGAGATTTTGGAGGGCCTTATTGAAGATAATGTGATAGGAAGTGGATCATCAGGGAAGGTTTACAAGGTTGAGCTTAGCAATGGGGAGGCTGTTGCTGTGAAGAAGCTAAGGAGTGAGGTCAAGAAGGAAATAGAGAGTGGGGAGGTTGAAAATGGTGAGGTTCTTCAAGATAGTGCTTTTGATGCAGAGGTTGAAACTTTGAGCAAAATTAGGCACAAGAACATTGTCAGGCTGTGGTGTTGCTGCACCAGCAAAGATTGCAAGCTCTTAGTTTATGAGTACATGCCAAATGGTAGTCTTGGTGACTTGCTGCATAGCAGAAGTAGTAGAGCAGAATTGTTGGATTGGCCAACGAGGTATAAGATAGCTGTTGGTGCAGCCGAAGCACTAGCTTATCTGCATCATGACTGTGCCCCACCATTTGTTCATAGAGATGTGAAATCCAACAATATTTTGTTGGATGGGGACTTTGTTGCTAGGTTGGCTGATTTTGGAGTAGCTAAGATATTTGAAGGAACTAAATCTATGTCCGTCATAGCTGGATCTTTAGGGTACATTGCTCCAGGTTAGTTGAGAGACAATTCATCTTACTTAGCTTTTCTTTTTGCTTATTTTCTATCTCTCTTTTCTTTTGATGAAATGGATACACATTAGAACAAGTAATATTAGTTACACCCCAGTTTTTTCTATACATTTGTACTTATACATGGCTCTATCTATGTTTAGCTGCTTTCAGTTCAAACTTGTGAAATTTAGATGATGACAATTATGCTATACTAGTGTGAGCAAGTGTGAAGTGAATTAGTGTTCAATTATCATGATTTTTTAGATTAAAACGTTTGCTTAGCTCAAGATTTTGGGAGTTTGTTAATTATTATTTATAATTTGGAAATAGTTTGGAAATATTTACTTAGAATCTGGGTTGCATTTGTCGTCTTTAGTACTGGATATAGGGTAGACTATCTGTTTGGAATAAATGAAAATGGAGAGAATGATATTGAGAGGAATGAGTATTAGGGGTGAAACTTGAAAGTTATATTAACTAGTTTAGAAAGGAGTAATTCTATTTAATTAGAGAAAACTTTGTCAGAATCTTACTAGAATAGTTGTTAGATAAAATAAAGTGTTAATTTAGGGGTATAAATCTATCTCATTCTAAACACAAAATTATGAATACTAAGCAGTTTCCATTTAAAAAGTAAGGGGAATACGAGAAACATGAAAATGAGGAGAATGGTTGATCTTAATTCTATCAAAATCAATCACTCCAAAAAATAGGTGAACATGAAAAGAAAATTATAATATAAGTATAAATAATTTTCACATTAGTATCTTTCTAAAATATCATCTCATAAAAGTTCAAGTTAGTTGGGTGAAGTGGTGAAACATAATTTTAAAATTCTCTTTATTTTTATACCTCATTTATTTGATACCCAAATAAGAGAGAAAAAAAATTATTTTCTATTTTCTCATTTTCATTCCTTATATATATTTTTTTCCCTCCTCACAATCTTTCCATTATAGAGATGTTCTGCAAGAAAAAAAAAATTAACATTGAAAAATAAAATTATGGGGTGATTAAGGATTAGAGTANGGGTGATTAAGGATTGGAGTAGAAAATGAGAAATAAAAAAGAAACTTAAAATAATTATTATAAATATTTAAACATGTTTGTAATTCCATATGTTTTATCTATTTATTTACCAACATTCAAATAATTAAAATCATAACACTTTTGGAACTTTAAGGGGGAAAAGAGCAGACAAAAACTTGCTCGATCGGAGACTTGAAGTTCTTTTATTTATTTTAGTATAGATGTGTAGAATATCCATGCAAGAGAGTTACAGCTTAACTAGCGTAATACCTTTTGATTATCTTTTGCAAGAACTATCGCTTTCATTTTCAGTTACGTACGTATTCAATTCTATCTCTTTGGAGTCAAATTGACTTGGTCCTTTTCTTTGTGGCAGAATATGCTTACACGCTTAGAGTGAATGAGAAGAGTGATATATACAGTTTTGGCGTTGTCGTTCTTGAGTTGCTTACTGGTAAGCGCCCAGTAGACCACGAAACTGGGGGAGAAGACTTGGTTAAATGGGTCAAGAAGACCTTGGATCAGAAAGGTGTGGACCATGTGCTTGACCCCAACCTTGATTATTCATGTTTCAAAGAAGAAATCTGCACGGTCCTCAACATTGGCCTCAATTGCACTGATTCTCTACCAATCAATCGCCCCTCAATGGCAAGAGTGGTGAAGATGCTTCGAAATTTAAATATGAACCCATAAGTCTTAAAAGCAACTTCAATACTATTCGGTCACACAATGCTTAGTAGAAAGACTAGAATTTGTCAGCTTAATACTATGATGGATGATAAAATAAGTGTAGCTTAATTCATGATCTTGTAACAATTGGATAATTTATTGGGGTGGACGGATTATAAGCTTCTACCAGTAAACCCTAACCTACTTCCCACCATTTTTTCTACTCATTGTTTGCTTTACAAAAGTTGGTAAATACAAAATGGTGTAAAGTAAGTCGAGAATATCAAAATTGAAATGGTATTGGCATTACTACCTCCTATCCAAAATGGTGTGCCCACGAATAATGATATATATGTACACATAAAACTAGACTAAAATATTGTTTTAGTCCTTGATTTTTCCGTGCGTTATCAGTTTAGTCTTTATGTGTTGTTTAGCACACCAACAGAAATGCTGATGTGTACCGTTAAAAGCTGACATGGAACTCTTTTCTGCCAACTTATTAACATTAGAAGATGGGAAAACTTTGCTTAGAGCCCTCTTCAAAGTGTATACCATTCCCAGCAAAGAGGATGAAGTTTCTGATATAGAAATAGAAGCACTCACGTTAACACTCCCATTCCAATTCGTGCTCGTAGCTCATCCTTGCTCTGTTTCTTCGTATATGAAAAGGGGAATTGCAGCAATGATCGCAGAATAAAGCCCTTTGGTTGGGCAATTCGAAATGGATGAGTCTTCAATGGTGAAGTTGTGGAAGTGGTCGAATCGGGCAGATCCAGAACGTCGGAGACGGTCACAGTTCTCCGGCGACGGCGGCGCCGAGCTTGTGCTTGTGCCTGAGCCAAGAACCATTTGGCATAGACGTGGAGTAGAAGCACAAAGAGGATGACCAGAAGTAGAGAAATAATAGCTGGAAAGCAGTGAACCAAAACAGAGCCTTCTTTTCTACTATGATCAATGAAATCGAGGCAAACCTCCAAGTAATCCAACAAATCTTCATTTTCTGTATCCCTCAAAAGACACAGCCATCCTCACCAATTTCAAATATTTTCCTGCATATTCCAATGAGTACAGAAGCTTTTCCGGTGACAAGAGACTCCTTGACCTATCACTCAAATTATTATCATGAGCAGTACCATGAGTACTACCAACATAAACCTTCTCCATAGCAGACCAGCATCAGTATTCGGCGCTTGTCTTCCTCAAATCGGTGGTGGTGGAGGTGAAGAAGGGCAACTGTGGCGGTGGAGGTGAGGATGGGGTTGCTCGGCATCGTGAGGAAGAGGATCTGAGATAAAAAGAAACGCCATCTTTTTATGCTCCAATCAACATCTTTGGGTTATTTGAGGTCGAGTTGGCAGAAAATGGTGCCATGTCATCTTTTAGCAATACACATAATCATTTTTGTTAGTGTGCTAACTGGCACATTGAAGGATTTAATTGAAGTAAAAATAAAATGTGAAAGACTTTTATGAAAAAGACATATACTCAAGTACTAAATTGATAATGCATAGAAAAGTTAGAGACTAATTAAATTGATAATGCACAGAAAAATCAAGGACTAAAACAATATTTTAGTCCACAAAACTAAACTGGTTATACTTGAATTTTTTTTTTATTCATACTGCTCAAATTTTTTTTGTGATTTTGAAATTATTATAAAACGTGTGGTTTCTCAGTAGCTTACTTATGCCTAAGGAGGAAAAAATAATTTAACTGAAAATTTTGGAAAGAATATTTATCAAGAATGTATTATTAATTATTTATTTCACTTTATTAATCATGATTAATCCAATAAATAAATAATTAATAATTTACTTCTGATAAATATTTATCTTAAGTTATCTAGCTAAGTAATATCTAAAAAACACAGCTTACTTTAGTAACCATGATTGTGAATTTCGTGTCCAATCATGCTTACATTTTTGTCCTAGGTTCTATCTTGGCATCCCCATCCCCCGTAGCAAGAAAAAAAAATGCTTACATAATGCCTTGACTGTACTATTATCTATCGGATAAGAATTTACATTTATACAGTTATTTGCTGGGAGCAGCTATAATAGCTCAGTTAATAAGGTAGTTGAGTAGGTATTGTCATTTATGTCGCCTTATTAAGTTTTAATGCTATTTGGACTTGTATATATCCTGCAGTTTTTACTTTTCTTGAGTCTAGTAGTAGAATTTTGCAGGTTTTTATCCTGTTTTAGGGTTACTTTTATGAAACCAACTTTTTTATGTGATGAATGGTAAATAGGATCTATTGTATATACCAACAGCATCTTCAATTACATTAACAAATCATCTTACCAATATCATTCATTAGAGAGATACTAGTGTTGAATCTGCCTCGTTGGCACATTCTAGAAGTTATCCAATCGAACTTTGAATCATTTACATTGCTGCCTAAATTAGAAATATAATATTATTTACAAAGGGAGGAGTAGATTAACATGCTTTTCGTTTTCATTTTTGGAATATCAGCACTTGATCTACCAGCTGGAGGCTTTGGTGACGCAGAACTCCAATCAGATTTTGGCTGAGTATAGCGTTGACGCCTCATATACGTTGCACCATTCATCTAATCAAACTCTGAATTCTCCACTGGCATGGTTTGCACAATTAACGTCAATGCAAAAAAAATGAAACCATTTTACAGTGAAAATTAAAAGAGAGAAAGAGAGCTAATATTGAGCTACTCACTGGGTTCAGTAGCCTCGACTATTTCTGAGCAAACACTTGAGAAGAGAAGAGAAAAGCAAGTGCAAGACCAAGGAAAAGAAAACCCTTTGAGTAATTAAGCCATATCTCTTGTTAAAGAAGTTGTTGTAAAAACAATGGCTGAGACACCCAAATGCATTTCTATCCACACATACATATAGTGGACTCTAGCTCAGCCTACGCAACAAACAGAGAGAGCAAGGGTGAAATTTGGAAGATGACCAGTGTTGATGTTCAAGAGTCCATTTTTGTTAAGAATAGATAGATAAAAGCTCAAAAATAATTTTATATATAACAATCTTAACCTTAAGAGAGTAGCAGAAGTAACGTAAATAACCTGAATTTTATTATTTTTTATTTTCTTATCGTGGAATGTGCATATTGAACGGTTAATTTACATTGGTATTTTATTAATGCTTTTCATTAAACCTATACCATACTTGCACTCCTTTTTTTTGAAAAAAAAAAAAAAAAACTATACTTGAACCATCCATTTGCTCTAACTATTGCAATAAAAAGATTACAAATTCTATAAATGTCATTTGATTAATGGCATGCTCTACGATCATGATGTTGTAGAGACCGATATGGCTCAGCTTTTATAGCATATGTTTTGGCTAGGTTTCCTTATTTTATATAGTTATTTTAATGATTTGTTATTATATCAGTTCTATAGTTGGTTGCTTACTTGCTTTCATTTTTTTCCCATTGACGATTTCACCCAAAACCATATTTGAAAAGCCAATCTATTTTTTTGTTACAAAAATGGGTAAGGAGGAGTACTGGTACCCTAATATAAATATCTTAAGGAGCATTACCTAGCAAAAGGAAATCATTTTTTTTTTAATATTATCTAATTCCATTTTGCTAATTAAATCTTCTTTACCCTTTGGTAACCCCATAATCTTATACTTTTTTTAAACTTTTGCAAATTTCAAAAGTCCATTGTAAGCACCAATATTTTCCTTTTAGGTTTAAATATATTATAAGTCCTTATAGTTTGGATGAATTTTGAATCAAGTTCCCATAGTTTTTTTTTTTTTTTTTTTCTCTCTTTTGGAGTGCTTATAGTTTGAACTTTTTTTAATTAGGTCTCTGCTATTACCTCCAGTTATAACTCTGTCAGTTTAGTACTCATATGATAAACAACTTGTCTATGTAGCGATAAAAGAAGCTGATGTGACGCCAAAGTGAGATAAATATTGGATTCTATTTGTCGTTTCTCACCCTAATTTTCATAAATTTGGAAAAATTTGAGCCACATGTCTTGCATGTGCGTTTGATGGATGTCAATTTGTGTGTCACTTTAGCGCCACGTAAGCTTCATCTATTGTGACATGGAGAAGTTGTTTGTCATGTCAACACTAAACTAACAGAGTTATAACCCGAAGTGATTTCAATGACCAAATTAAAAAAATTTCAAACTATGTAGCCCCCAAAAAAGGAAAAAAATTATAGGAACGTGATTAAAAATTCGTTCAAACTATAAGAATATATAGTACCTTCATAAATTCTTCTTTTTATTATATATATGTTTTTTGAGGCTAGTAAGCAAGCACCAATGTTTCTGGACAAGCTGAAAGGGATCTTCCATAAAGCCCAGACAAGGTCTGGGCTTATAAATTGATATAGCCCAAAGGCAAAAAGCCCACATATTATAGTGAATCATTTTGGCCCATGACTTGCATTCATTTTCAAATTTCGTTTTTGTTTTTTTAGTATAAAAAAGTTTAAAATTAGAGGAGGCTAATTAATTCTAAGGTTAATGCATGTCACAGGTCTTAACAAAAAATTATAATGATACTTATAGATTGCTTACTAAAAGGAATTGTTTGTAGTGAGATTCAAATTTAGACTTTACAAATAAAGTAATTCAATCCTTACTAGCTAAACGAACTCCTATTGGCTCAAATTATGTATTTAAGCAAACTTCTCATATACGGGGAATTGAAGTATCTAACTATTAGTATCATATTCATATTATTCAGAGAGTACCCTTACCATTTCAAAAAAAAAATGATTTTTCCTCTCTTCCCTGCATATTCCAGTGCGAAGTTATCTTCAATGGCCAAAGACAGCAGGATTTTAATCATTGGAGCCACAGGGTACATAGGAAAATTCCTAGTTGACGTAAGCATAAAAGAAGAACACCCCACTTTTGCTTTGGTCAGGGAATGCCCAGTCTCTAATCCTGAGAAGGCAAAGCTCATTGAGAGCTTCAAGAGCTCTGGAGTTACACTACTCTATGTCTGTGTTTGGTGTTTTAACAATTCCAATGTTAATATTATGCTTCAATAACTTATTTCAATCTAACTATTCTGAGTTTCTGACCTCTCTCTCAATTTTTTTTTTTTTATTTAATGACTAAAAGGGTGATATTCAGGATCATGAAAATTTGGTGAAGGCAATTAGACAAGTAGATATGGTAATATCTGCAGTTGGGGGTAAAATGGTAACTGATCAAGTGAAGATCATATCTGCCATCAAAGAAGCTGGAAACATAAAGGCAAGCCCTTTCTGCTAATTTTCTCAAAAAAGTGCTCAGCTCTTTTTGTTGTTTTAATTGCATGAACAATTTACTATAAGTTCTTGTTGAGACTTGTGACATGTCTTGATTTTGGAATATGGTAACTTCCCTTCAATCTAAACTTTTATGTACTAAAAAAAATTATATTGGCAATAAAATTAATATAAAGTTGATTTAGAGGTTAAGAGCCTTTGGAATTTGGTCAAGATGTGGATCGTCACCATGCAGTAGAAGCAGCTGCTAGTGTTTTGGAAGTGAAAGTGAAAATCAGAAGAGAAGTTGAGGCTGCAGGGATTCCTTACACTTGTGTCTCATCCAAGGAGATGGAAATGTGAAAGGTACTTAGACTAAAATTAAGCACCATATTAGATATTTGAATTAGAGAAAATTTCACATACTTCTATTGAGATTTGATGAAATTACAAGAATATTTGTTTACGTTTTGAAATTACAAATATCCCAGCAAGTGCAATTTTAAGGGGATGTGTAGGTTATGTACTTATGTTAAAGCTAAATAAAAGTAAGGGGAGTTTCTAAAGTGACAGGAGATTTGTATAATTTCTAAAACAAGGAAAATGGNATTAGAGAAAATTTCACATACCTCTATTGAGATTTGATGAAATTACAAGAATATTTGTTTACGTTTTGAAATTACAAATATCCCATCAAGTGCAATTTTAAGGGGATGTGTAGGTTATGTACTTATGTTAAAGCTAAATAAAAGTAAGGGGAGTTTCTAAAGTGACAGGAGATTTGTATAATTTCTAAAACAAGGAAAATGACATGTGTAATTTAAGCAAATATCATGAGAAATTAATGTAGTTTATTCTTTAAATTAATAATGATAATTATATACTATTTTAGTGCACACTTGTGCATGCTACTTGTGTATTTGGATAATATTGATATGCAGTCAATAGAAACACTAGGTAGATATGATATAATATTATATTATAGATATTTGACAGATTTTTGATACACAATAACTTAATTTAAAATGAGTTTATAAATTTTAAAAACGTTTCTTTACATATGTATTTGAACACTAAATAACTTAATTTAAAATGAGTTTATGATATAATTTTTTTTTACATAAAGTTTTTTTTATATAAACATTTAAATAAGCTGTTTATCTAAACAGAGCGAATGTCAATTTATTTTACAATGAATTTGAGAAATTTCCATTTTTGTCAATGTTGCACTGTTGGGTGTGATGAGGATGTGAGAAAAGTAATGAGATTTGAACCTTTGTGAAGCTTTTGGCTCCCTACAAGAGATTGATGATCAGATTATATGGGAACTTCCCATTCATCTCTCGGTTCGAAGTGAATTATGTGTTATTATATATTAAAAATAATTAAACTTTACATTGAATCATGTGCATCAAGTTTAAAAAATTGTAAAAATTGCTAAATATTTTTACTATCAATAAGATATCTTCAATTCTTAATTATTTTAATAATATGATTGAGACATTTTCTTATTAGGTGATAATGTAGAGTGAATCAAATTCAAGCTCAATTAATATATAGAATATGAATTTTTCTTTTTGATAACTAAGTAGCAGAATAACGCCGATCATTAGAAAAAAGAAAAAAGAAAAAGAAAGATACAAGTTCTAGCATTGCCAACTTTCCAAACTTTAAGAAAAGGAGTTCCACATGACATTCCATCAAAAAGATGCCGTCTCCCATGACATACTCAACATGACACCTATTCATTCTTTTTTTTTTTTTCCCCCTTTACCTATTATTAATTTCTCTTTGATATTTTTTTTATTTATTTATGTGTTTGAGGAGTTTTGGTAACAGAGGAGGACGTTGCAACTTATACCATGAAAGCTGTGGATCACCCAAGAACATTGAAAAAGTCCTTCTACCTAAGACCCTGCTAATGTGTTGTCTTTCAACGAGCTCATTTCCTTGTGGGACAAGAAAATTGGCAACACCCTTGAGAGGATTTATGTTTCAGAGGATCAGATTCTTAAGGACATAATTCAAGGTCAGTGACAATTAGCTACTGTTACATAATCAAATTGGTAGGGGGAAATAAAAAAAGAAAAGGAAAGATATAGTCCCCATCAATAAGTCAACTTTTGAGGCCTCTTAATTGTTTAATCAACCGTTATGCAAAAAGATAATGCAGTAATCAACTGGTATATTATTCTAAGTTCAAAATTAAACTTGTCCATTTCTTATTTTGTAATCAATAAATATACAACTTGAATTTGCATGGTGTCTTTAATTTCATTCCTTTGGATTTCTTCAGCGTTGCCTTTTCCTTTGAACTATCGCTTAGCAATAAGGCACTACTACTGGTGAAGGCAGATGGTACCAACTTTCAGATTGAGTCTTATTTTGGTGTGGAGGCTTCTGAACTTTATCCAGAGGTGAACTAAACTACCTTTGACCAATATTTGAATCAATTTGCGTGAAATCTGCTGTACCCTATGTCAATAAGACTAAGGCCACATTTGTGGGATTGGTCTTGACTCTGCTTCTATTACAGAAAAATCTCTGCTTCAGATTATGAAACTTCCTACTCCTTCTTTTTTTTTTATTTTCCGGATACTTTTAGTTATAACTTTAAATTCAAACACACAATTCGTAAATCTTAAAAATGATATTAGTATCACTCAGCTACAATATCTTTTTTACCTGTCAAGGACTTGCTTCCATCTATTATATCAGAAATTGTATGTAATTAACTTTTATCACGAGTCTTATTGTCATTTTTCCTTTGCTTTTCATGACTTTGTATTGATATTCAAGAAAGTTCTAATTTCTAATTTGACGAAGAATTGAAATATCATCTAGGAGTAGGGGTGGCAAAAGAACAAGACCTGAGTTACACAAGTTTGGGTTCAGTATAAATGAGTTTTTTTTTGGTAACACAGTATAAATGAGTTTGAGCACAAACAACAAACATGCCGTTAGGTTTGTTACACAATCAGAGGAGGAAGAATAACAAAAAACACAGCAGAAAACAAAGTAACAGAAGTAGTTTTTTGTGGCAGAAAATTCTTAAACGAGTTTCATTCATTTTGCTGCTATATATACAAGATACTAACAGTATATAGTTAGTTTAAACTACAATAAAGAGTAGGTTTTGTTCCATACCAAACCTTATAATTTTTTTTTTTTCACAAAACAAGCATTACCATACATACATTTACAACTAATAAAATAGCATATTAGATTTAATGCATAAACAAAATATGATATTTTCTTAGCTTAGAGTACTTAGAAAAAAATCTCATAATCTAACAGGGTTTATCCATGTTACCTGTATTAATCCAAATAACACATATTAATGTTTAATTAGGTTAAATTAAATAGGTGGTGTCATATCACTTTTATGAAATGAAATGATCATGTTTGATTTATTAACTTTTTTTAACCAGCACATATAGGCTATGGAATGAAATGATCATGTTTCATACCACTTTTAGTATGAAATGCAATAGCATTGTTAACAAGTTAAATTCATACAAAACTACCACGGATTTAAGATAATTGTCCAAGGAACTAGTTGCATTGCATCTAACAGAGAAATCATAAGAAGATACTAGCTTTGGCACAGCAGCATATGGACACTTTCAACAAAAAGATGAATGAAAATGATTGATTCTTTCTTGGTATCAAACATAGGTAAGTGTCCACATTTTGCACTCTTTTTGCAAGCAAACACTTGACTGGAATAAATCTTGAAGAAGACGCCAAATAAATATCATGTTATTTAAATTGACCTATATAATACCCTTCAATCACATAGAAAAACTACATGAATCGTCACCCCTAATTATACGTCATGCTAAAAGTTTTAGGTCTTTTGTCATATAGCACTAATTGGTTGCTGTGTTCATATAGCATTATGAAAACCTGTTCATGATAGGCCCCCAAATGTGGGCTCCTGCTAATTATTCTCAAACATTCTTTTGTTGGTTCCTTTCTGAGGTTGTGGCTTTATAGCTATGTTTATGGCTGGAAATGACTTGAGTTTGGCCATTTCCAATGCCTTTCAGTAGTTGCTGATGTCATTCAATTCTGCTCCATTAACTAAAATCAATTGAAAAAAGCGTGAGTAAATGTCTCGTCGTTTTATTGTTGTTATTCTTATTATAATTTGTTTCAACTATACTTTTGAAAGGGGTTTAGAATTAATTGAAAAATCTCAAGAGAGAAAGTAGAGGTTTAAGGTAGGGGACAACTCTGTATATGGGAAAAGCAGGAGAGGTCAAACTATGACAGCCATATCACTAATACTAAATGGTGAACCAATTGCTAGCAGTACTATCATAAGATCTCTTCAAAGAATAGTTATGTGATACACAGTAACCTAAGGAGATCCTAGTCTACAAACCTTAAGTTCAGCACTCCACGGGCATGTTTTATTTCTAATAATGCTATCTATATATACATAATTTATGCAATGTCAATTTTGTGTAACAGTGTTAATGACTTGTGAGTTTAATAACACATCATCTGATAATAAAAAACAAGAGGTTAATGTCAATGGTTCTATTCCTGCTATATATTTCACTCCTGATTAACATCAACATTCTATGACAATGAGCAAAATTTGGGAGATTAGGTTAATCCTAAATCGCTGCAGAATCAAGTACAATGGTGGTTGTTGCAACCAAATGCTTAGTACATGATTGGTGGCTGGAGAACTTTCAGATTGGAATCTAATTTATGTGATTATATTCTCACCCCACTTAGGTACAAATGAGGCATATACAATAGTGGATGTACCAACGAGAATGAGAACATAGCAATCACTTCATTATTTATTAAACCTTAATCTAACTCGGATTACATTAAATTATCATATCTTTTTGCAGAATTTAAGGAACCATAATGTAGCAGAAGCCCCCAAAGCTGCAAGATACATGAAAATAACATAGAATCCAATTGTTTGTCTGTGTAAATGTAAGTTGATGTGAAAACGACACACTGAATTATTGGTCATGTGTTAAACAACAATTGGATTATACAAGTCTTAAATACAGCTTGTCATTTTAGCAAATCACCAGAGAAGACCGCCAACCATGAACCACCATGACTAAATCTAATGATAATAAACTTCCAACTTTCTCACCTCACCAATCTACCCATTTTGTCAAACACATACCCACTTTCTATTTTCTCTTTTCACCTTTCTCTTCAACTCTTTGAACTCTCACCAACTTTGAATCACCATATATAAGCTACTTTCCATAACCTCTTTGACATACCATACCTTACCATCCAATCTCTTCCTCTATTCCCTTCTTAACCATTCAATTAACCCTTCAACTAGAAAAGGGTAATTGCTAAAATCATCAAAAATGAAGCACGGTGAGCTTATTGCTTATGATTTGATCATGGTTGGTTTATCCCTATCTATCATCGTTCTGGGTATTTTCCTGTTTCTTGTTTGCAAGAAGAAACCTGTTAAATCTGAAGAAACACTCCCTGTGAAGCTTTGTGCTCGTGCATTCCCTTTAACAGATATTGATACTGCCACTGATGGCTTCAATCAGAGGAGAATTGTGGGTAAGGGTCGCCTAGGGATTGTATATGCAGGGGTGCTAGAAAAAGAAGAACTTGTAGCAGTTAAGAGGATCAATCCCCTCTTTGTTCTGAGCAATGCAGGATTTGGATTCTCATCAATTTTGAAAAGACTCTCCTTAGCTCAGCACCCCAATATAGTTCCCATTATTGGGTTTTCAGAAGCACCGGGAGAGAGAATTATACTAATGGAGTTTGTGAGAATGGTGAGCTTAGACTTCTATTTGCATCAAAACTCAGAAGGGGCTTCACTTTTGGGTTGGAACCAAAGGTTCAGGATTGCAGCAGGAGCGGCTAGAGGGCTTGAGTATTTGCATGAAGTGGTGGCACCAAATATTGTTCATGGGTGTGTCAAGTCCTCAAATATTCTAATTGATGTGAATTTCTGTGCTAGGATTTCTGATTATGGGCTTAATTTTTGTGCACCGCAAGAGAAGAGAGGCCTAGTGGGGTATGTGGATGATGAGTATTGGAATCATAGAGGTGGTGGTGCTTGCAAGGAAAGTGATGTTTATGGGTTAGGGATGGTGTTGTTGGAGCTTTTAAGTGGAAGAGGGTGTGAAGAAGGGTTATTAGCAAAGTGGGCATTGCCTTTGATTAGGGAAATCAGGTATAGTGAACTTTTGGATCCAAGATTGGTTATTCCTTCTGAAATGAAGCCTCTAGTTAGATTGGCCAAAGTTGCTTCAGCTTGTGTTGGCAATTCAAGAAAATGCAGGCCTTCCATTGTTGAAGTGGTAGCCATTCTGAAGAATTTAGAGATGGAAGTGTGCCTTTGAATTTGATGCACTTGCTCATGTCTTTCCCCAAACATATGTTGTGAATTGGCCAATTCAGAAATTGACCCATAACCCACAAAATGAAACAGGTAGCAAGAATCTCTGGTGCATGGAAATTTTCAATCTTATCATATGATAAAGACCCAAATGAAAAAGTCAGAAATTTTGGTGTATTTGACTTTCACGGGATGCTGTTTTGCTAAAAAAATGGTACATATTCATGAGGGGCATTATCTCTAGAAGTGACAGCTTGAGACATTAGAAATGAGAAATTTGTGGTGATATGTTGAAATGGAAAGATGGGACGGTGCTTTGTCCTTAGGGCGGTGAATTTAATCTGTGGTTCCGTGTGGAGTAGGGTGTCCATTTGGGGACCAAACGTTTCCCATGATATGTTTTCTTCTAAGCTTCAATGATCTTTTAAGTTGTGTATATATTATATATATACTGCTTTTTTCAGCTCGTGATTGTATTATCATGTATCATTAATTAGTACATAGTTGTAGAATTACAAAGATTAATTATGGATTACATTATCTATACGTCAGAGGTTTATAAGGAGCCCACTTTTGGCTTTCATTGGATGGTGATTGCTTGTATTGTTGTCATTATTTTATGTTGGAAATCCTGCATTTTAATATTAATGTTGCTATTAGATTCTTGTGTCTTGTCTGTAAAGGACAGGTTGTTAGGCCGATGAATTTTCTAATGCTGTTTATTTGATCCTAATCTTAAGTGTTAACATTATTCTATTAATCTTGAAAGCAAGAGTAAGAAAATCTGAAATTCATTGGATTTGCCAACAAGTAGCTAGGAGGGTTGGTAGAAAATTTCACCACTACACTGCTTTTCTAATGCTGTTTATTTGATCGTAATCTTAAGTGTTAACATTATTCTATTAATCTTGAAAGCAAGAGTAAGAAAATCTGAAATTCATTGGATTTGCCAACAAGTAGCTAGGAGGTTGGTAGAAAATTTCACCGATACACTGCTTTTGTAATTTATGATTAGAAATTCAATGCTTTTATTTTTTTAAGCCATTAAATATGATATAATAATTATAGATTTATATAATTTACAAAATGTCAAGATTAAAAAAAATAGTAATTTTGTCAATTCTTACTTAGCCAATTTTATTTTCCCTTTCAACATTTTTTTTTGGCTTAGTCCTTCTATTTTAACAACTTAGAATTTTTTGGTCTCTCTTATTTAAAAATAAACAATTTAGCCACTCTATATTCATAACATATACAATTTTGGTCATTCCATCTTTGAGTCAAAAATTTTCAAATCTAACTTAAGGTATAAAGTTCTTCATTTTACAATCTCACCGTTCAAATTAAAGAGTTATGTCTTGCGAATCTCCCCACAAAATTTTAGCTCGATCCAACGGTAGGACTCAACCCAAAATACTAAAACTATAAATTTTTATCTAGTCGGATATCTAGATTCATTCACTATTAGATCGAGTTAAAATTTTGTGGGGACATTCATAAGACATAACTTTTCAATATGAACGGTATGATTATAAATCAGAGAACTTTACATCTTAAAATAAACATTAGAAATTTTGGCTTAAAGAAAAAAGGAACTAAATTATTTATTTTTAAATAAGAGGGAATTATTAAAATAAGATGACTAAAATTATAATTAATTTTTTTTTTTTTTGCTAATGTTTGCTGAAATTATGCCTTTCACCCATTACAATTGCACAGCTTCCCCTGGCCCGCTCTGGTGAACTGGTCAATTGGGCCAGTAGCGGCCCACTAAGCCAACCCGGGCTAGACCATCTGTCATTGGTTCTTTTATTTTATTTTCTAGATGGTTGTTATTGGTTCATTTCAAAAGAAAAAAAAAATGCTTTTTAATAGAAAGAATGATAAAAATATAAAATATATTTTATATTAGACCAAAATAATTTAGAAAGTAAATATGTTGCTCTAACAAAATATCATTAGTATCAAAATTATTTTTATTGGCGTAACTCGATCCTACCAATTGAGTCAACTCTTGTGGGTAAATATAAATTATTTTTCATATTTAACATTTAAATCTTGTTATTTAGCCAGACATAATTTAATGAATTCCTATAGTGCATCAATGGAGAGTCTTACACTGGCAGCCGTTAATTTCCAATGGGTTTTAAGATTCCATAAATATATTAAGATGAATAGTACTTTCCTTTATCTCTACATTTACTTTTAACAATATTTATTGAGTCAATGATGACCAAGAGGAAAAAGCAGAAGAGAGAAATATCTCATGTATTGAAGATGAACTGAATTGAATGAATACAAAACTGCACAGTAGTAAATATATAAGGAAACTATGCTGACGTGTAAATAACCATCAACCAATCAGATTGAGGTAAAGCTAACTAACTAATCCAGCTAAGCTAACTTACTAACTAACTCTGTTAGTCCAACTTATACTGAAAGCTAATTAATTAAAACTATTAACGAAGTAATTGTCTAATACTCCCCCTCAAGGTGGGAGATAAATGTCGAATACTCTCATCTTGGACAATAGGAATCTAAACTGAGAAGCAGGCACTGCTTTGGTGTTGAGACTTGACATGAACCAGCTTAAGGAAACCAGAGTGGACATGTTCTCTGATGAAGTGGCAGTCAATGTCCACATGTTTGGATCTTTCATAAGCCATAGGATTGGAAGCTAGATGAATAGCAGACTGATTGTCACAAAAAACCATCACAGAAGGAACTGGTATTTCAAAAATTCTGCAGAGTTGTCTTAGCCATAGAAGTTCACTTGTGACATGTGCCAATGCACGATACTCAGCTTCTGCAGATGAGCGAGACACAGTAGGCTGCCTTTTTGATTTCCAAGCAAGAGGAGAATTACCAATGAAAACACAATAACCAGTTGTGGATCTTCTGGTATCAAGGCAGCTCCCCCAATCTGCATCAGCAAAGGCAGTAACTTTCAAGGAGGAAGTGGAAGGGAAGAAGAGACCTTGTCCTGGGCAAGACTTGAGGTATTGAAGGAGGTGATGAACTGCATCCAAATGGGGAGTTCTAGGACATGACATGAACTGCCTGAGCTTATTGACAGAGTAGCTAATGTCAGGTCTGGAGATGGTGAGGTACATGAGACGACCAATAAGCCTACGGTATAAGGAAGGATCTGGCAGTAAGTCACCATCTGTTTTACTGAGTTTCAGATTAGGGTCCATGGGAACTGATAGAGGTTTAGAAGCTGAGAAACCAGTGTCCTCTAGGAGTTGCAACGTGTATTTTCTCTGAGAAAGAGATATGCCTCTGGCAGAAAGAGCAATTTCCAAACCAAGGAAGTACTTCCAGTCACCAAGCACCTTGAGTTTGAAGAGCTTCTGCAGTAAGAGTTGAATTTGGTGAACAAACTTGGGATTGGGGTCTGCAATGATGATATCGTCAACATAGACAAGTAAAAGAACCAAATTGGCACCTTTGCTAATGGTGAAGAGAGAGTAGTCACTGTGAGTCTGAGAGAAACCATTCTGTAGCAAGGTAGAGGAGAATTTGTGAAATCATTGCCGAGAAGCCTGTCTCAAGCCATAGAGAGACTTGTTGAGTTTACACACCAGATTCTCCCCCTTAACTTTGTAACCCAAAGAAAGTTGTATATCCACCTGCAGCCAATGGTATGTCTATCTTTGGGGAGTGGCACTACTGTCCATGTGTTGTTAGCTATCAGTGCATCCAATTCTTCTTGCATTGTAGTCCTCCACTCAGGAAAATTCACTGCATGATGATAGAACTGAGGTTCATAAATGGTAGAAACTTGCATAAGGTAGTGCTTGTAGGTGGGAGACAATCTGTCATAAGTCACCACATTCTGTATTGGATATGGAGTTTTAGAAGTTGACAAAGAGCACACATAGTCTTAAAGATAGGTAGGATGTCTGGTAGTTCTGCTGGTCTTGCGAGGGTTAGGATTGTCAAGGACCTGAGGAAGAGCAGATGGTGAGGATACTGGGACATCTGTAACAGGAAGAACAACTGAAACATGAGCATCATCAGTGGCAGGAGGAGTAGGAATGAGAGAAGCCTTGTCAGGGTGAGGGGTAGGAAGAATTAAGTCATGAAAAAGGTCCATTTCCTGAGTTTGTATGGGAAGGGTGTGGAAAGGGAAGACTGATTCATGGAAAAGGACATCTCTGGAAATGAAAAACTTTCTGGTTTGCAGGTTGTACAATTTGTAACCTTTGAAGCCTAATGGGTAGCCTATGAAAATGGCAGGTATGGCACGTGGGGAAAATTTATTTCGGACATGCAATGGGGTAGATGCAAAGCATAAACAGCCAAAAACCCTTAATGATGCATAATTAGGTTCCTTGTTGTAAAGTAAGTGAAAAGGTGTTTGATGTTTAAGAATGGGAGAAGGGGATCTGTTTATGAGAAAGATAGCAGTGATGATGCACTCACCCCAGAATCTTAAGGGAAGATTGGACTGAAACATTAAGGAGCGTGCCACATTCAACAAGTGTTGGTGTTTCCTTTCAACCACTGAGTTTTGTTCAGGTCTGTAAGGGCAGGAAAATTGATGAAGAACACATTCTTTCTGCAGAAATGCTGTCAGTGCCAATTCTTTTGCATTATCAGTCCTCAGTTGTTTAATTTGCTTACCAAACTGAGTTTTGATCATGGCAAAGAAATTGATAATGGAAGATGTTGCCCCGGACTTATGTTGTAACAGATAAACCCATGTGAATCTTGTGTAGTCATCAACAATAGTGAGAAAGTAGGCTTTACCATCATAAGTGGGGTGATGATAAGGACCCCAAATGTCACAGTGTATGAGGTCAAAAGGAGCAGTGGTCACAGTATTAGAGGATGGAAAAGAGAGCCTTCTAAGTTTTGAAAGAGGACAAATTTGACAACTATGCGAAGAATAATGCATTGGAACAGAAAAAGGAACTTTATTACTGATAAGTTTCAAAACTTTATCAGACAAGTGACCTAATCTAGTGTGCCACAAATCAGCATGACTAGAATTTGATAAAGTGGTACTACAATTTGAATTATTGAAAGATGGAAAAACAGAAGAATGTGCTACTACAGAATTAGATAAGGACTTGTTGACAGCATGGATGCTTCCCATATCAGCAAAACCTTGTTGATTAACCAAAGTAGCTTGGTAAATGTATAACCTTTTGCACAGATCACCCCTGCCAATCATCCTCGATCTGTTGAGATCCTAGATTTGGAAGGAATCATTGTGAAAAGTGACTGTTAATTGTGAATTTATTAACAAGGAAGTTACTGATATGAGGTTAACATGGAATTTAGGAATATAAAGGACTTTATGCAATATCAATTCTGGTGACAAATGTACTGTGCCAATAGCTGAGACTGAGACTCGTGAGTTATTTGGAAGAGTGACAAAGTGATTCTTTAGGTGTTTGTAAGAAGCAAAAGAATTGAGAGATCGACAGACATGTGATGTTGCTCCTGAATCAATAATCCAGGAGTCAGAATGAACAATAGAAGTGGTATTAATGGTGGAAAGAACCATACCAGTATGAGTTGGCTCGACAGGATTGTCCATATCAGGTATAGCAGCTTGTGACAACTGAGTTTGAAGCAAATGTATCAACTGTTGATACTGTTGCAAGGTCATTTCCAAAGAAGGTTCCATAGATTGAGGTTGATACACATGAGAGAGTTGATTTACATGGCCTGCCTGTCTGCCTTTCTTGTAACCTGGAGGATAACCATGAAGTTTATAACATCTATCCTTCATGTGTCCAAGAACACCACAGTGAGCACATAAAGGCCTGTCTTTCTTGACATATCGCTGCTTGCCATCAGAATTATTCCTTGAAGATGAGTTTGTGACTGCATATGCAGCTTGTGACTCAGATGGATTGAAGAGAGTACCAATTTCTTATTGCTTTTCTTCTTGAATTACTAACGAAAACACCTTATTAATTGGGGGAAATGGATCCATTAATAGGATTTGGCCCCTGATATGTGAGTAAGAGTCGTTTAGCCCATCAAAAAACACAGAACATGTTCTTGCAGCAGATGTTCAACTACTGGCCTTGCACCTCCGCAATTGCATTGACAGACAGGACGATATTCACCAAGTTCTTCCCAAATTCCTTTTAGCTTGGTGAAGTATTGTCCCACTGTCATCGATCCTTGAGAAAGATTGACCAATTCTTTCTTAAGTTGGAAAATTCTTGGGCCATTTTGTTACTGATATCGTTCTTGAAGATCTCTCCAAATATCAGTTGCAGTTGCAAAATAGATCACGCTAGCAGTGATTTCTTTTGATACTGAATTAAGCAACCAAGAAGCAACAATGTTGTTGTTACGTTGCCAAGCTAACGAAAGATGAACATTGCTTGCATCAGGAACCTGCAGTGATCCATCAACGAAGCCAAGCTTGTTCTTGGCCATCAAGGCCATGCGCATGGCTCGATGCCATGAATTGTAATTGTCGCCAGTAAGGACTTGCGACACCAGAATGGGACCTGGAGAATCCAAGTGGTGAAGAAACATTGGACTTGCAGCATCATCAATGGTGGAATTCGCCATTAATGAGTTGAAAAGAAAACAGAGGAAGTACGATGCAATCGAAACTTCAACGAACAGAAACGGAAGAGCGATTTCGCTCTGATACCATATTGAGTCAATGATGACCAAGAGGAAAAAGCCGAAGAGAGAAATATCTCATGTATTGAAGATGAACTGAATTGAATGAATACAAAACTGCACAATAGTAAATATATAAGGAAACTATGTTGACGTGTAAATAACCATCAACCAATCACATTGAGGTAAAGCTAACTAACTAATCCAGCTAAGCTAACTTACTAACTAACTCTGTTAGTCCAACTTATACTGAAAGCTAATTAATTAAAACTATTAACGAAGTAACTATCTAATAATATTTGAGTCAAATAGAAACAATTGTTCTAAGTTTTCCAATTAGGATGAAAGTGTGCCAACATATCCATGCTCCCAAGAAAGACCATCTTCAAGTAGCAAAGTGAAAATTAAGGTACAATAAATAAATAAAAGAACTACTTAGCATGGCATTCAAATAAATCCAAATGTTATTTTTTTTTTTTTTTTTTTTTAGATTTCTGCTTTGTCTACGGGTTAAGCTCAAAAAGCATTCTCCTAACAATTTTAAGTTTTTCAATTGGGATGGTGACATTCATGATTTGGCTTTTTGGTCAAGATCAATTGACTATTATCTTCACTAAAAGTCTTTCCACCACATCAATTTAGAAATCAGACTCAATTGAATGTGTTCTTCCCAGCTCATCTTACTCGAAAGCTTTAAAGATATAGCATATATTGCAAATGGTTTTTTTTTTTTAATCTTTTGCAATATTCATTTTTATCTCCTGTATGATGTTATAATATAATACACCAAAAGAAATTACATGTTTACAAATAGAAATAATATTGTGAATTGTAAATTTAGCATTTTCATTACACTTTAATCCGCTTCTTGCATGATTTATTTCTTAAAATTTAAAGAAATGAAAATAAATTTTCAATTTCATCATTTGTATCTTCTGCTACTTAGTAACAAGTCGTGGAAAACCTTGGATGGGAGCAATTTTCCCTCTAATCTACCCACTAGGTTTAAACCCGAAAGTTGTAATATGATGCACACTACAAGAAAAAGACTAGAGATTCCAACAAAAATTTTATGTTAGAATTTTGTTAATTTCTGTTGGAATTTGAATTCCAACAAAAAATTGGTCGTTGAAATTATGAAATTTCAATGGAAAAATATTTTTGAAATTCGGGTAGAGAAAAAAATTATTTCAATGAAAAATATTGTTGGAATTTTTACAAAATGTTAACCGTTGGAATTTTGTTCAATTGAAAAATACACATTTTCTTGTGGCAAAAGAAAAACAAAACATTTTAATCCATCTCTTACTACACTACTGTATGGATTTTTTTTTTTTTGCCCCTTTAAATCAACTCTTTGTATACTTCTAAGAGCTTTTAAGACTGTGATAAAGTATGTAGTAATGGGTTTAACATTTCTCTATCCAATTAGGTCAACAGTCAAGATTTAATTATGAGTCTTTAAGATGTGATTAGCTGGTTTCAAACATGAAGTTTCTCTGAAAGTGTACTACTCCGTGATAATATACACACATACAATGGAGAAGAAATGAATGTGGAGCTAGTCTAGAGACTAGCATTCCACATCTTAGAAGTGTTGCACAAAAGTCTTCTTCAATTCCAACTTCTTCGGGTCTTAACCCAATAAACAAGGTAATGGAAAAGAAAAGAAACCACCATTTCATTTCAAAGAAAAGGGATGGCTTCGTTAATGGTAACAAAAACCATACCCACCAATGACTTATTAAAATATGGATTTTGTGTGTCACGAATTATCATGCACTAGCACTGAAACTTCATAACACGTAACTAACAATTAAACCTAACTAGAGCGATAGTTGTTTACGTAGATAAAATAATAAGAAGAAGGACAGAGAAAGATGTTTCTTCTTGGCAAACAGAATCTACAAACTTATTTTCCAAGAAATTTTTTGTATAGTCTTCTAAATTACATAACAATTATGTTTGATTTCTTTATTATTTTGTTTGTGGAAAGTCATTGTGTAGCACACCATTAATCCTCCAATAGCTTACATACCTACTTTGATTTGGTACTAGTCGCCCTTGACTGGACGAAAGTCTCATACAATTCTCTCCTAAAAGTGGAAACAAACATAAGCATAGACGTGAAGCAACTTTTACCGTGATGTATGTTGGCCTCTGAATTCTTCACCACAAAGACTAAAATGCAAAATTAATTTCCCTATGGTTTATCTTTGGATCTAAAAGTCTTTGATTCCCACTCAATAATTGTTTCCTTCTTGTCTTTTTGAATAATGGTTACGCGGTCCAATTGATTTGCTCTTTGAAAACGACCCTCTTGAAAGTTAATTTACCCTTCTAATTAATACGCAAAAAGTCTTCAAAGTTTCACTTATTACGAGTATAAAGAGAATAATGGTGCCATAGGGTGGGGCTCTCTTCTGACTCTCTTGAGAGTGATATACAATAGGTAGCTACAAGCCTATGGCCCTCGAAAACCCTATCTGCTTTGCACTACGTATATAATATAAAAAAGTGATAGGTTTATACCTCTTTTAAGAATTGCAGGTAGTGTAGCTAGAAACTAGAAACACTTGAGCTATAGAAAAAGGTTTACATGAGTTTAGAGTGAATTTCGTCTTAGTTTTTATGCATCCAAATTCATTTCTTAACCATGTAAAGGCTATTTCAATATTCTATAATTTCTCTAGTACTCCTTGATGTGATTTCTTTCTTCATGGAAGAGTTATTGCCGAAGCTTGATTCTGACTTCTATCATGGTCGTTTTACTAGGTTAATGACAACTTTCTCACATTTAAAATTCTCAAGTTCGGATTAAGAAACCCGATCAAGACATATAAGGTTGGTTAATTATCATGATCTCATGGTGGTTTTTCCTTTGGTTAAAATGAACCTAAAAACTCCTATAAACTACTTAAATTTCTCTTTATTAAATTACACTTAGAATTGAAACTAAAGAGTTAATTTCTAAAATATCCCTCTTTAACAAGATAAGGTAAGGCCAATTACGGTACTTGGAAGGTATATTATATTCCTGCAAAAACAAGAGAAGATGTGGCTTTTGAGTCATTCTTCTGAATAATACAGATTTAGAAATTATTTACACATCTACCACACATTTGAAATAATTTCCTTAACTATGACAGTTTTTTTTTCTTCTTTTTTCTGTTGAGTGTCGCATTTTGGACAAATAGTTAAGTATCGAATTTCTACTGGAGCTCGTGTGGAGTGTTGCATTTTAGGAATTTTTTTTTTTTTTTTTTTTTTTTTTTTTTTTTTTTTGTTTTTTTGTTGAGTGTTGCATTTTAGGAATTTTTTTTTTTTTTTTTTTTTTAATCTTGTATGAAGAGTGTCGCACTTTGGAGTCCCATTTTGGGTGGAGCACATGTGGAGTGCCGCACTATGAAGTGCGGCACTCCACATGTGCTCCACCATCCAAAATGCGACTCCAAGAGGCAAAATTCGACTCTCAATTGGTGAAAATGCGACACTCTACATGCAAGGTAAAAAAAAAAAAAAAAATTTTCCCAAAGTGCGGCACTCCACGTGAGCTCCAGCAGAAATTCGACACTCAATTGTTTGTCCAAAATGCGACACTCAATAGGAAAAAAAAAAACTACCGTAGTTAAGGAAATTGTTTCAAATATGCAGTAGATGTGTAAATAGTTTCTAAATCTACATTATTCAGAAGAATGACTCGTGGCTTTTTTCATAGGGTATTACTACTTTGACTATGTTCAAGTGACACACAAAAATTGAACAAAAGACCTAAGCATCATATACATTACAGGCACTAGATAAACCTCCATAAAATAATATTCTTACAAATCATATAATTACAACTATTTAAACAAAAAATTTCTGAAAAATAAACTATAAATATGATAATTACTAGATACTCCTTAATAGTATTTTTGGCTTAATTGTAATTTTGGTCCTCTTATTTTAACAACTTGAACATTTTGGTCTTCATTCTTTAAAAATAAATTATTGAGTCTCTCTATATTCATAAAATGTACAATTTTGGTCCTTTTGTCTTTAAGCCAAAATTTTTAGGAATTGAGTCTCTCTATATTCATAAAATGTACAATTTTGGTCCTTTTGTTTTTAAGCCAAAATTTTTAGGTTTATTTCAATATGTAAAATTCTCTGATTCATAATCTCAACGTTCAGATTAAAAAATTACGTCTTGTGAACCAACTAAATTTCAGCTTGATCTATTCATAAAATAGGAGGACCATAAAATAATATTCTTACAAATCATATAATTAAAACTATTTAAACAAAAAAAATTCTGAAAAATAAACTATAAATATGATAATTACTGGATACTCCTTAATATTATTTTCTGCTTTAATATTTTTTATAATATTTGCTAGATACTCTTTCATATGCTACGTTATTTTCATTATGTTAAATTTCAATTAGTTTGATCAAGATTTTTGTGTTAAAAATACATCTTAATTAAGTCGTTTGACCCCAATTCCCCAAGATAAAGTTCCTAGTTCAACCCATGGCTTAATGGTGGTAATGGTGGAAAAATCAATATAAAGAAGGGGGAAAATGATAGATGGGCGTATCCGTAAGAATTGACATGGTTCAGAAAACTTAACCCAACATACATGAAAAATTAAGGATATCATTATTTACTAGAAAAATTAACATAAGGAAATCCTTGATCATGAGTTTAACTAATTCTGAAGCTTTCTCTCTTTAAAAAGAAAAAAACTTCACTAACAATATTTGCTCAATTAAAAGGTTTGAGTTGTGTTGATAAAAGGTCTTTATTTTGAATCTTGTTGGTGATTATTTGTCGGTAAGCTTAAACTAATTGCAGGATGCCCTGCTTTAAAACTAGAACAACCTAAAAAAATTTATAATAATAATAAATAAATAAAAAGCAAGAAACTTCCCATAAACTCTCACCCATTTTATCTTCTATTTTTATTTTAGGTTCGTTTCTTCATCTCCAAGTACCTTGACACCTACCATTATTTATACAAAAACAAAAAAAAAAAAAAGTACCTTGACACATGGTCAAACACTTGTTTTTCATATCACTTAATCATCAAAATAAATTAAAATAAGGCAGCATTCACAATATGCATTAACGAAGTTATGTACCAGTGCTGCAGAATTTATAATCCTTAGATTGGACAAGTACAAGAGACTTAAGTCTGCAAGTCATCATATTCAAGAGTCCTTATTAAATTTAGACAAGCACATAACTCTTAAATTGTGTATTGTAGTCTTCTTAAAATAAAATATAAGTCAATATCTAAACCTCAAGAATATTTATGGAAAACAAAACACCTTGGACGAATAATGAGTCAACGGGAATGGAACGAGGAATTATGTTTGCACATCACCTAGATGCAGGTATATCTGCACTCAAATAGTGCCTTACAATATAATAATGATAATAAATTACAATAACAAACTATTACTTATTGATGATGGTGGTGATCATAATGGTAATATTGTTGGGAAATTTACCTCCACAAAATCAACAACAAACAAGAAACTAAAACTTCAAAAGATTACAAGACCAGTGTTTGTGAAATTTACCCCATAGTGGTAACAATGTTTGGAAATTTACCCCTACAACTGTTTTTCTACTATCCCTAAATCTCTAATAGCACTATCACAGTCTACTCAATCTTCACTTTCACTAAGCTCTGTCACAAATTTTCCTCTCATATCTTAAACCCTTTCTTATACAAAGTATAAATACTTTGTAAATTTGCTTTGCAATTATAACCATTATCCTCGTCAAACAAGGAATTTACATTCTTATACATAAAAAAAATCAAAAAATCGGATAACAACAAAACAAAATACCAAATATATAGAAATATATGGCTCAATAATAGTAATAAAGATTGTTTCTCAAATTAAAAGTAAAAAAGTTTAGTAAATTGGCGCAGGGCTTTCACTTAGAATCGGCAATGCTTTTATTATTGGAGTTGCTTCTTATGAAATTAATCAAAGGACTAATGGGTGTAATACCAGTAAATTTTATATTAGCGGGTATTTTGTGTCAATTATTATAAGAATATTATATGATTGGTTTTATAATAATTTGTCAATTTTTTCTTGTTATATTACTGATGTAACATTNAATTTGTCAATTTTTTCTTGTGATATTAGTGATGTAACATTCATTCTCATGGGGCTCAAATGATGAAGCAAAACAACGCGCAGGGACAGAACACAAAGCAAATTAAATCCATTATAAAATATTTATATTACAATTATATTTATAACTCTCATATAAGAACTAACAAATATTTAAGTCGTTAATAATACCAAAACAATAACACCAACAATTAAGAGTAGGCACACTAAGATTTTATCTCAGGTCGTGAGAACCTCCTCAACCTTAAAAACTATATACATGATCAATTGAACTATTGCTAATAATCGTAAATTTATCATTTCTCGATTGTAACTGAAAGGCTCGTATCACGTTTGTACAAAGTTTCTACCCCTAATTATTCCTTTGTTTTCCCTCTTTATACTATCAAACAATCCCATATCCCCTGCATGTGGACAATTTGTGAAACCTCTAAGCTTAATGTACAGAGTATAATTAGCCAAACACAGCTCCTCAAAAGCCCTAAAACCCTAACCCACGTTAAAGTTAATAAACAAACAAAGAAAATATCAATAAAGCTTCACCCGTAAGCTTCTAATTGCGTGGCTTCTTCAAGAAGCTCACAACCGTGTCGGCTAGCATATACTATAAGATTGCGACGGATAATGGGATACGCTTTTGTGTACTCACGTCTATTTTCCATTGCTGTGACCTCGACCTTCTAACCACTAGCATGACTCCATATCATACAAAATTTGAAAGCGAATTGACCGAAACGCCCCGCCAACATGTCCATGTCGCTAAAACGTCAACGAGTTTGGCGGCAAGTGTCGTAGAAAGATTTTGATTATTCTTGCTCACTAAGTTAAATGAGAAAAACAAAAACACGTTGAATAAAGAATCAAAATCCACGAATTTAATATCGCAATAGATTTTAATTAATGTTGGGTTAATTGCATGTACTCCACAAAGGAGCAAAAAGTATCAATACCATGAATTTAATAAATTAAATTACCCATTTCGCAAGGCAAAACTTTTTTGTTTTTTAACAAAAAAAAAATTAATATGCACTTCACATCACCCATTTCAGGTAATTTCTCATAAAGTTAGAGGTTTCAGATTCGATTCATTATTTCTCATACATTTCCAATTGAAAAATCTAGTTAAAAAGAAAAAAAAAAAAAAAAAAAGAAAATAATGGCATTAGGTTAGCAGCAATTTTTGAATATTATGTGTATATGCTAACTATGAAAATTAGAATACTTTTTCTTTTCTTTGATAGAAAGTTTCCTAACTTGAGATGACAAGTATAGATGAAGAAAGGGATTAATGTGAATATACACTATTGTGATTGTGTTGGGTGGTGCAAGATACATAGATGTATTCTATTCCCATTCCAATATATGTAACATTCTTTGTTGGTTCGTATGTACATGTCTCTTGAATATTTACATAGCTTTAAGGACACTCTAGGGCGACACTGCAGCTAAACTCCCCCCACTCTCTCTCTAAGAGGTGAAACGTCCTATGAAGAATCAGGTCACCCCATCTTCCACTCTTACCCACCACCCCTTTTTTTCTTTTCCTTTTTTACCGTAATTAAATTTATTAAGAAAAAGCTTCTTTTTTTTTTTGCATATACATATATGAATAATAATAATAATACCCTTTTAAATATTCCTTAGGAGAAGTAAAAAAAAAAACTCTTAACCCAAGCATAAAAGCCAACCGAGCTAGACCACATTAATTCTGTGATGCGACCGTACATACGGGAACATATCCAAACTTGACGTCCAAGCAACCTTTCCTATTTCTAGAAGCCCCTTTGTTTCTGACCTTTTGTTTTTTCGCTTATACTCTTTGCTCTCTCTCTCTCTTTCTCTCTCTCCCTCTGTGAAGGTGGCGGTGCTGTTAGTTTGGGTAGCGTCGGAGTTGAATCATTGAATCAAACATAGAGAATACAGAAGAGGCATAATAAAGAAAAAGTGATTAAATTTCTTTTCTGTATTGATCAGCAAGAAGAAGGTGATTGAGAAAAAACGTGTTCCAAAAGAGACAAGCTACTAGCTTTACCCTTTTTTTCTGTTTTCTTTTCTTTTCTGCTTCGTGGGTTTTTTATTTGTAGAAGGAGTGGAGGAGACGAAAGGGAAAGGCTGTGTTTTTAGGTATATGGGAATAAGAGCAAATCCATAGAGATGACATGGTGCAATGACTCAGATGAGGAGAGGGCTATTGAAATAATCACGCCCACTGCTACTCCTAGAGCTTCTAACACTGCTCCGAATGATCCAAAAATCTCTGAAATTCGAACCATAACTTGCCCTTCATGCGGCCATAACATACAGTTCCAAGAACAGGTACTAAACTCTCTCTCTCTCGATGTGAGATTTTGATTCCTAAACATTACACCCCACCAGGGGTGTTTGTGCTTTTACCTTAAAATAGTTTCCTTTTTCTTTTTCGATTTGGATTACATAACACGATCTTTTTTCATAAATCTTACCCCGCGTGTTCTTGATGTGATTTGAATTGAATATGAGACTTTCAATTCAGAGTGCTCAATCGTTGGCGTGTAAAGACTATTAATTCCTTTTGTTTATGTTTAAATGTCAATTGATATTTTTTTTATTACATGTGAACTAGGCTGGGATTCATGACTTGCCGGGGCTACCTGCTGGGGTGAAGTTTGATCCAAATGACCAAGAAATTCTAGAGCATTTGGAGGCAAAGGTGCTGTCTGATGTGCGAAAGCTGCATCCTCTTATTGATGAATTCATCCCAACTCTTGAAGGAGAGAATGGGATCTGTTACACACACCCAGAAAAGCTGCCAGGTGTTTGATATTTTTAATTTTTTGTCCTTTTATTCTTTGGCTTGGAATTTATGCATTGGGTTACACTCATCATTTATACTCTAATTTATTGTGAAACATCAGGTTGAAGTACATGAAATAAGGATATATAAATGAAAATGATTTCTTATTAACGGAATTTATGGCTGTTGAGAATGACTGCCAAGATTTTAATACTCTATACGAGATATCAAAACATTGATAATAAATATCATTAAATGTTGTTCTTTTCAAAATTTAAACAAAAAATAAGCATGCTTGGATGGTTTTTTTCATAAGAAAAAATATTCTTGTAGATTCATTTTAAAAAATTTGGGGAAAACTATGACAAATTGAAATTAAATTTTACTATCCTAAAAATCATTAGTCTCTATCGTTGGGTCTTTCTTGCATTTATGTTGTACCAAAGAAAATTTTCGATCCTCTAGAGTGTATATGTCTTTGTTTGGAGATGTTACCTTGAAAGAAACATTGAAGGAAGCACAGGGGACGAATACTATTCACCCTTTTTAACCAACTTTGTCAAGTGTGTTACAAGAAAAATGCCTAAGTTGGCGACCACTACCAAACTGAGTAGTGGCATCTTATCTTGCAAGTGAGATGTAAATCTTAGTGCTTAATCTACACTGCAGCAAACTTTCTATTCAATGTCACAATTCAACATGATATACCAAATAGGGTTGTCAAAGTGTAACCCGCATGAAGAGCATAAAATGGGGTTGCTGCCTTGCTACTCTTCATTAGGGCTTTCTCAATCTCTTACCAGCTAGATAATACCCTAGATTATTGGATGAGGCTTGACTCCTCATCATAAATTACATCTTTAAAATTTATTTTTTGCCTTGATCAATATAACGTATTATTAGGCAACTGTTAATAAAGATTTTTTTTTTTTAAAAAAAAGATTACTTGTAAGATTTGGAAAAGCATTTCATGCTTTCAGCTGGTCTTTCATGTCTTCACCCACAAGCAATATGATATATTCAATTTACAGCTTGCAGTCCATATATCTCTTACTCATTTACTTTTTTATGATACAAACTAATGAGTATATATTTCATATGTTGTATTTAATATTTTTACCTATAACATTAACCTCCTATCCTTATACTTTGATGATTTAGCACAACTGTGTATCTCTTTCTTTTCTCACCCATATTCTCCTTGACCATACTTAATTATCTTCAATTTAGTAATGATCTTTCTGAAATGATCTACATTGTTAATTATACTATTTGCTATCTTTTTTCATTTATGTTGAGTTATGCATAATTCTCATATGCTAATAAAAAAAGAGATAAGAAACTTTGCTTCTCTGAAATGGTGCAGGAGTAAACAAAGATGGGCAAATCCGCCACTTCTTTCATAGGCCTTCAAAAGCATATACAACCGGGACAAGGAAACGAAGAAAGGTTCACACTGATGAAGAAGGAAGTGAAACAAGATGGCACAAAACAGGAAAAACTAGGCCAGTTTTCGTTGGCGGTGGAGTGAAGGGTTTCAAAAAGATACTAGTCCTCTACACCAACTATGGTAGGCAAAGGAAGCCTGAGAAAACAAACTGGGTGATGCATCAATACCATCTTGGTAGCAATGAAGAAGAGAAAGATGGAGAATTAGTGGTTTCCAAGGTATTCTTCCAGACACAACCTAGACAGTGTAATTCAATCATCAAGGATCCATATGAAAAAATATCGAATAATAACATCCGAAGCGAGCATGATGACAGTGCAATGCCTAGAAATGCAACAGCTCTTATGGACTATTACACTTCCCCTTACATAAATTATGATCATATGGGTCACAATGGAGAAATCTCACCCCAACTTATTCCTAACTTTGTTGCCCAAGGTGATGGCTCTTCTTTCATTCGTTTAGCAATGGATGCAAGCAAAGGAAGACTTGAGAGAAAATAGCAATGGAAGAGATTCTTGGTAGAGCAATAGTGACAATGACTATATAGATGGTGAATATTGCTGTTACTAAGTGACAATATTTATTTGAATTATGGAACTAGAATGAAGGAAATTAAGGAGAAAGGAAATAAGGTAGGCTTCCATATATACATGGAGGATTTACCCATAATTGACATTGAAGTTGAGAAGCAGCTAAGATCTATGACAGTGGAATTATCTTTTGGTGTACAGGTATTTTTGAAAACGTCCATATGTGTTCACAGATATGTATATCATAATATAGTAGGATTCTAGTCTATTTACTATATCCATTTACATTTTGTTTCCAAGAATTTTTTTTCTTTTCCCCTCTTGAATAAAATAACATTGTTATTATTATATCATCATGACTCAGTAACTTTGCAAGCGACATTGATAGTTTATTCTATGGAACCTTTCTACTTATAAGCACATGCAGAGGGTTTTGGTTATGATTTGGGTAATCATAAAGGTAGATTCGTACTTAATTATTCCGTGTTCATTATGAAAGCCTTTATCTTTGTTATGATAACCCCAATTATAATTCTTTGGCATACTTTCATACAAAAAGTAAATCACAGCTAGCTTTCCATTTATCTTATGTTGTGAGATTCTTTATCATTACAAATTTATTAGTTAAAGTTTTTGTCCCTTAACCAATTCTATCTTACAATTTTGGAATCGGGCACCTTAATTTTAAGTTTTCATCAATTTCTTTTCAAAATTGTCCCCAATCTTGCTTCCCTTAGATAAGATAAAGAAAATTTGCTGACTTCCCATTTTTACCAATAGGTTCCTAGCTACTTAGAGATTGCGGAAGACAATAATATGTGTGTATAAAACAATTGAAGTCAATCTAGACAAGGTAAAGAATGAAATAGTGGGAGATATAATGAGGGTGAAATATTAATATGGGAGAGAGAAAATATGTGTAATTATTAAAAATTCTTTCATTTTATGTTTTTTTTTTTTTGTGATAAGTTGCAAGAGGAGAGACTCCAACCTGTGTTTCTTTAATGAGTAATTAAAGGGTCCAGTTGCACTAAATCATTTGCATCTTTTAATTTTATATTTTTAATTAATTTATATAACAAACATTCAAATAGACATGAATTTTTAAGAAAGTGTTTGGACAGAAAGTGGAGACGGTAAACTATCAGAAGAAAAGTATTTACATTTAATTTAACCTCCTAAAAATACATTAATCAAAGTTCTAATTATTAGTATGAATAATGGATGTTTATCCATTCAAGCTTTCAATGAATTATTAGTATTTTCGATCTCAACCCCTTACATAATAGAAAGGAAATTGTTGTAGTATCACCCTTATAAAGTGAAAGGTAACTCTATCATCTTTTTCAAAACTTCTACTTTGGACCGAATTAAACAATGGTTATTTTTGCATTAATCTTGAAGCTCTTGTCAATATATAAGAGTAACCTAGTGTGAATCAAAACAATTAAACAATACTAAACATGGCATAATTGAAAGTTATAAGATAAAGTTTATGTAGAATAGCACTTTTTTTTCATGGCCTAATTTATGCACCTTAGCTACTCTTTAACTATTTTGAATTACATGGAATCACTTTGGTTTTGAAAAAACTTTGTAATGAGCCTTAAAACAATGGTTATTTATGTCAACATAAAAAATAAAAAAATAAAAATAGGAGGATGGTACGCTATCTCTCATTTTAGAGAGGTGAAAGCATAGCAATTCCATAATAAAAAATATTTGCATATATTTAAGTGATGTTTAAATAATGTTATCATTCTTTTTCAATGGAACTTGTTCTGAAGACAAATTAAATAATATATTAATGCATGAATTAAATTGATAAATCAGTTGGGTATAAATTACGAAAATCTATAGGATGAATCTAGGCATGTTCTGGATATATTTTTACATACTTCTTGATGGCGTTTACGTATATATTAGATAGTACTGACACATACTAAACTTGCTTAAAAATTGAAAATAAAATGAAGAAATTATTGTTTTGTTCTAAAAGTTTGAAGAAAAAATCATTTGGTTCCAAAGATGGAAGATTTTTGATTCAGTTCCTCTCATATTATGTGAAATGTCTAAAATACTCCTTTGTACTATATGTGGTTGTCCTTTGATGCTATATGTTTATTTTATTTACATATATAATTATCATATTCAAAACTAAGAAGTATTTTGGATATTTCATACAGGTATAAGAGGAACTAAATTAGAAAAAAAAAAAAAATCATGTCTAAAAACAACCTTAAACTTTTGGAACTAAACAATATTTTTTCTCAAATTAAATTTTATTAATAGATACGTTGAAAGTGGAAAAAGGAAACATACCATGCAGTTTTTTTTTTTATTAACAAAAATTTAGGATAATAAAAAGTCACCTCATTTTAAAATTAAGACATATCATAGAATTGATGAAAAAGAACGAGTGGGGTAAAAAATGAAAAAGTAGTGGAGAGACACATTATGATGAAATCATCTAAAATTGTTATTATATTTTATGTCCCATCATTTTCATTAATTTATTTAAAAAACATTCACATATAATATAGGCTATTTGACGTTTGTCTCCAAAAAAACAAAAAAGGTTATGTGTCGTGTTGTTTTACTTGTATTTCATATTTTGTATCTGGTTCAGTGGTTCATAGGCTTGAGTGTTGATTACGTCTATTTGGTTTCTATGGATAGCGCGCGCGAGAAGCTGGATTTTATTAGCATCATTGCATCAAATTACAACTTACCAACAAGATAATAGATGCATGAGAATGTCATTCAGATTTCTGCAGATCCTCATTAGTACTGTCACACAACAATATTGCCTGACTTGTAGTTACATGATGACATTATTTTTAAAACTTACAAGTTTTATATTTGAATTTAGAATCGTAATCATAAATGAATAAGCAATATTGTCCTCTCTTTTAACTTTGAAAGAAACATCAAAATTATAAATATTAATTAGAACATCACTCCCATTATGTCAAAAGATTAAAATATAATATAATAGAGTATTAACACATACAGCCGAAACANTCTTTTAACTTTGAAAGAAACATCAAAATTATAAATATTAATTAGGACATCACTCCCATTATGTCAAAAGATTAAAATATAATATAATAGAGTATTAACACATACAGCCGAAACATTATCCATTCTAACTTCTTGACTAAGGTCAAGTACCAAAAGCGTATGGGAGAAGGAAAGAAAATATGAAACTTTGAATAATAAAAGTTGGAAAGCGTATGCTTCAAGAATCGTCACCTATGTTTCACCAAAATAAACAACTGAATAAACCAAAAAACAAAACAAAAAAGAATAATTGTTGGAATAATTCTTGCCGTGGCTACCATTACTGGATACTTGGTTTGTGAAGAACAAACTTGAGTTTGTTTGATCAATTGAGACAGGCAATGATATATAGGCCTATTACTTTTGGATTATATGTGAAGGCGTTTGATAGACTGATTTTTTTTTTAGTTTTTTGGAAATCTCAACTTGAAAAACTAATATTTTCATAGTTGGTATAAAGTTTCAAAAAAATATTCCCAAAAAAGTAGGATTTCTAAGAACAATTTTGGAACAAGTTTTTCACTAAAACTTTTCTATGAGAGTGAGAATCTTGACCATGAAAAAGTTTTTTAGACGTAAAAAGACAAGTATACCCTTCATTAATGACATAATCCTAATAATGCTAATTTTTTTATTAAAATAAATAAATAAAATAGAAAGGTAAATAAGACAAAATTAAATGAGAAGCATAAAAAAATTAAAATTTGCAAAACATAAAAAAAAATGTTACAAAGACACAAATTTTCTAAAAATAAATATTCATTAACTATATGAAGTAATTTTATTCTTTTTTTTTTTACTTAAAATAGATAGGAGTATTATTGGAAAAAATGCTAAGATTCCCAATAATGTTGTATTAGAACCAAACACAAGGATAGAAGATTCATAGAAAATATTGTCTAACATTTTCAAGAATGTTTAAGACCAAACAAATGCATTTGTAATATTTTTGGAAATCATCATTCTTAAGAAACATGATACCCAAAAACAAAACAAAACAAAAAAATTGTTTGTCAAACGCCCCGTAATTTAAGTTTATGTAAACATGTGGTTTAGTGTGGCATGCATGCAACAATAGCCCATAATAGTAGAGCAAGTATGGATTTGTTTTCCTCTTTGTTATCATATTTTTGCAATGCATAAAACTATTTTTAATTTTTTGTCATTAAATAAATAGAGCTAAATTGTTTAGTTAGGAGATTTCAACATGGGATCTCAACATTTCTAAGAGATCCCTAAACTAATTATATTATGTGTGCTTGTGTATGCTGAAAAGTAACTAATCCGTCTTCCAACGATTTACAACGTTGAGCAACACAAAATTTAGTATGCATCTCACTTGGCTACATATGGTTTGAGAAAATTCCCCAACCATAAATTTGAACTTGTCTTAAAAAAATTTCACAGAATCAGACAAAACCAACCGGTTTCAATGATCATCCCTAACATTACCATAAGGAGAAACTAGGCTTTCCACATGAATAGCTACTGAAACTTCAAGCCAAGTAAATTTGTTCAATATTCTTTTTTGTGACTCTTCTCCCTGTTTGACAGTGTATGCAGAAAATTGCGAATAGATTGGCGGTTCCAATCTTCCAACATTAAAACTTCAGCAGAACTTGATTTGAATAGAGCGTAAGTGATACAATTAAAAAATTCTTCTGCTGTAAACCCAGGAATAATCAACTTAGTCCAAGAATCCTTCGCTTTCTATGTCTCTTTCATGACCCATAACTCATCACCCGTCAAGTTACGATAAGTAAAAAGTGCACATAAACATTCTTCTAACACCATCACTCTGAATACTCTTTTTTGGGAAGGATCAGAATCTGGTCGCCCCACCTTATTGATCAAAAGCCATAATGGTGCTTATATCATTGATCCGCGAGTGGAAAACCAAGTGAATAGCCCCATTCAAGTAAGTACCAGGCTCCATTGGATACTGAAAATTTATATTGTTGATGAGTTCAACAAAAACAATTGTCCTCCAACAAGTATTTTTCTTCAGGAAAAAGACCTCAACCTGCAAAGCACTGTCGCTAATAATGCCATCATCATAACAAAAATAAGCATTATAGAGTCTGATAACCTTGTAATCATTGTTGAGTAGATTTTATACTCACTCTTTAGATAATTTCAACTTAATATATTTTGTGTTCTTGAGAAGTTTTATTTATAAATACTATATTTTTGTGTTATTTTTGTAAGCCTAAAAAATTTGAAAATATTTTATGTTTGAAAGTAAAAGAGATAAAGTTGAAGAAAAAAAAATGCGAAAAACTCCAAAGACTTAGAGCCCCAACTCCAAGGAGCAAGAGCCCCTGTGCCTCAAGACTAGAGCCCCAGGGCCCATTAGTTAGAGCCCCAGCACTCTTCGACCATAGCCTAGGCGCCCCTGCGCCTCTACCCAACGCCCCAGCCCTTCCTCTCGCGCACACAAGTCCCTTCACAATGAACAAGCGCCCCAGCTCCTCTCCATTAGCGCCCCAGTGNAGCAAGAGCCCCTGTGCCTCAAGACTAGAGCCCCAGGGCCCATTAGTTAGAGCCCCAGCACTCTTGGACCATAGCCTAGGCGCCCCTGCGCCTCTACCCAACGCCCCAGCCCTTCCTCTCGCGCACACAAGTCCCTTCACAATGAACAAGCGCCCCAGCTCCTCTCCATTAGCGCCCCAGTGCCTGAAAGGTCCTAATTTGTCCAGAGGCAAGGCGCCTTAGCGCCATCTTCCTAGGGACTCCGCGCCCAACTTTGACTTTTCTTATACGTAGTTTTTGTTTCCTATTTAAAGTATGACACTTTGTAAGTAGTATAAATATATACTTTTAGGTTTTAGAAAACTCTCTTTGGACATTTTTGAAGGCAAGCAAGATTAAGGCAAAGATTTGGAGCAAGGATTGGTAACAGCAAATCTTAGCTTTAATTTTGAGTTTTATTCTTTTCTCCTTTCAATCATGTCTAGAATGTAGCATAGCTAGAAAGGTTTATAATTTCTTACTGTAATTCAAGAACTTTTTTTATTAATTATCATCTTCTTCTCAATATTTTATGTCTTTAATTGACTAACCATTAATTAGTTAATTTGATAATTGCAATGAATCCGGAAGGTAATTTGTAATTCATAATCATAGAGATTAAGATTATAAATTTCATAAGGGATATAGATATACCTACATGGTTTATGTAGTTATTCAAGAGAATCATAGAACTTAAAGAATTTTTAGGTAGTTTAATTCACATAGGAATATAGTAAATTAATGCTTCGAAATATTTTCATTTGACCTTGGAAAATGCTAATGGATAATTTAGGATTCTTTGCTAGTAATTAAGTAGATAATTCTTAGTTTATGAAGTATGAATAATAAATCAGAATAGCTATGGTGAAATCAAAAGTCCTAAACATTTCTCATCCATCTTTCTACTAGTTTCTGATTTAGTACTTTTGCCTTTAGATTATTACTTATATTTACTCATTGATTGTGTAGATAAAATTAATTTGTACATTTGTGTTGGAGTTTTACACAACAATAACCAAAGCCATTAGTAAATGAACACCCTCTCTCTTTGGGTTCAGGTCTTGGAATCTTACTGTGGCATCTGGTTGCTGAGTTCCAAATGTATATATCACAGTCATCCTTCTTTTCAGAAAAATAATCCATATAAACACATAGCAAACCATTGCAAGAATTAAACACCACCTTCTTCATATGAATCTGGTAATGGAAAATCGACTTCGAGTGCAGCAAAATCACCAAATGAAAATACCTTTTCTGTAATAAAGGCTTACCATCTTTGGATGAAAGAAGATTTGCAGTTAACACAAAATCTTTTTGATTGCAAAGGGTCTCATAAACCAAATCTGGATGAAAGATCAGAATATTCAGGACGTTGAAGTAATAAGAATAAGAAAGCTTTTTTATTGCAGGGGTCTTGAGTCGCTCTTTTTTAGTGTGATTGAATTAATGAACCGAGAGTCAGAGATGAAAGCACACCAGTGGTTGGAAAGGTGCTTGAAGCGAATGAGAGACTTCACAGGAAGTCTTGGGAGAATATCCTCAATCAGCTCTTGAGGAAGGTGTGCTTTGCTTCTGTGGAACATTGTAGCCTGAGGATTCATGGAGCCGCCTAACAAGAATACTTGTGTATCTTTGATAATAACAATCTTATATAGGTTACTCCAAAAACCCTAATTCTATTTTTTTATGGGTAAATTACACCCATGTCTCGGAAGGTTTGCCGAAATAAAACCCTAATCTTTTTTTAACTTAAAATTACCCATTTCCCCGTTTATTCTAATACCATGCTAAATGATCCTTACTGGATACGCCCACTAATCATGAGTCAATTTTTTAAAGTATAGAAGTGTATATTTTTTATGAATTACCCTCACCTCTTTAAGTTTAGCTAAAATAACGCTCCACCTTTTTTTAATTATTTGACTAAATGAGGATATCAGTGTAATTTATCTCTTTATTTTTTAGTGTCATTTTGGCAAAATTGACACAAGAAAACAAATGCAATACATGAGAACACTTACTTGATAGCTTCATCCAAATTGAAATAATTGAAAAGAAATTTAATAATAGTTCAACTGAACATGATAATTATATATTTAAAAAAAAATANTTTAAACAAAATAATTATATAATATTAAAAAGTATTTTAATGAAAAGCATCTTACTAATAATATTATCCTTTCAATACTTTATAATATTTTATTTTAAGTGTTATAACTTAAAAATAGCTCTCTCTATTGCACTCACAATTATAAAGATTTGGTGAGATATGTTTTTTATACATCTACTACCATTTCTCAATAGACATTCAAACAGTAAAGAGGACTTAGCACTTTAGAGTAGAAAAATTTATAACCAATTTGAAATTTATCGTTCTGCCAATTATGTTGGAATTTGCAGCGAAGGGAAGAAATCACTCATTCACAATTCAAAAGGCAGTCAAGAGGAGTCAATGTGACCTCAGGGAGGACCAATAAGACTTTTGAGTTTTCAAAAGTGGCTTGGAGTCAGAGTAGGTGGGGAATGCTAAAAATACTTATAAGAGTTGACAATCTGTACTGTTTTATGTTGGGAGCTTTTTTTTTTTTTTTTTATTTCCTGCAAACCGACCGAAACCGACCGATGTACAGGCCTAGATGTCGGTATATATACATGAAATATAGTCATATTTTATTTTGTTAAGAGAGAGAAGTCAAATCATTCTAAATTTAAAATGAGGTAAAAACCCATATGAGATAGCTCTCTTCTATTTCCCTTTTCTGATAAAATGTTTGATCAGCAACACTAAACACACCGTTTCGAGAACAGCAAAATTCAATTCATATCTTAGATTCACGAAATTTCAGCTATTTGCTTGTGTATTTGTGCACTAGATTTTATATAAAAATGATAAATTTAAGTATGAGATTATTTTCCTGTAATGATAATAGACGTTAACCAATTAAGCGCACAATAAACAATTGCAAAAAGGATTTATCGTTTTCAAACACTGGACATCATATGGTATTTCCAGATATCTTTCCAATTTCTTAATAGGTATACCACTTTTACTTCGAGAACCAAACCAGTAAAGAGTAATATCATCATGCAGTTAGCTCTTAGAGGAGCTAATTATTTCTAAGCTAATTCAAACACATAATCAAGCCACAGAAGCCTGAATATAGTCTCAATGTGTAATTTAACTCATCTTCTCCAAATAGAATTCCAGCCAAAAAAAAAATACAAATCTTCTGCAAACAGAAATTTAGTAGGGTTATTGGCTCAACACTACATGGCCAATACAAAATATAACTATACAAGTTTCGGATGCCAACCTACACAAGCACTCAATAAATAAATATCAGACCACCAAAAAAATTTCCGTGGCCTATCACATGATTGTTGCTAGCAGACTCAAGAAAATCCACCCCGACAAGAAAAAGCACCCAAAAACAAAGATAACAGTTAAATAGACACAACATTTCTAGTCTAAAAACTTATATCAGTACTGCGGCATGATTACGAGATTTATATGGAACTACACTGCTGTAGAGTCAGCTACCAATGGTGATTATGTGAACCATCCCTATACAAGTCCTTTACACATTCTACTATGACTTCTGAAGAACACACTTCTCGTATAGGGCAATGATATCTTTCTTATTGGGATTTTTCAACCGAAGCAGCTGATCACCATAGTTATGTTTTGTCAGCTCTTGCTTAAGTTTCTGGATAGTAAACTTTGTATAGTCCTCCTGATTGGTTTGCTGACTATGATTATCCTCATCACCCTCAAAGACTGAACCACCATCTTCTGGATGCGTGTATTTAAGAGGGCTGGATGTACTCTTAGATCTCTTACTTCCCCTTAGAATTCTAGGGCTTGTATCCATGTCTTGAACAGATTCTAAACCAAATTCATCATCTACCCTCAAACGCTTACCATGGGATACAGCTTTTAGCTTACTGTCCAATGCTGTTTCATTCAATCGAACCTTGGTCAACTCTTGGTGGAGGGAATCAATCTTTGCCTGTGCAGCCTGTAGCTGGAGAGAGAGAGAGTCCGCCCGGATATTCGCCTCTGCATGTGCAGCACGTTCACTGTTCAAAAGATTTTCCAAACTTTTAACTGTTTGTCCCCTCTCCACATTATTTTCATTCAAAAATGAATCTATTTGTTTCTCTCTCTCTTCAACTCTTCCCTCTAGCAAAGCAACTTTAGACAGTGCATCCATTTCTGAAACCCGTGTTCTCTGCATTTCATTTTCCAAATTGGCTTTCTCTCTCTCCAAATTTTCAATTTGCCTCTCAGCCCTCTCAATTTGGGTCAATCTTTCTATTGCCAACTTCTGCATCTCACTCTTCTCCTTTTGAGCAGTGCTTGCCTCAGCCCGTGCTTTGTCGGCCACTTCAGTAGCTCTTGCAGCCTCTTTTTCAGCATTTTTACACCTTTCCTGGAGTTCATCAAATCTTTTGAACTCAGAACGGTACCTCTGTTCAAGGTGGATCTTCTCCTGCTGCATGACCATTGCCTCCCTCTCATATGATTGAGCCTTAGAATTTGCAGCTTCCAACTTCTCATTCAAATCTTTAATTTCAAACCTCAGTGATGATATTTCAGCGTCATAACTCCGTATCTTTGACTCGGCAGCCTACAAAATATCCAGAGTGAACAAGGCATTCAATCCCCAAAGAGTAAAGAGTATGAACATGGTTTATATATATATATATATAGGCTAATTATTCAATACCACAAGTGGTATCAATCCCACAAGCAAAATTGATATAGGCTTGAGGTATTTCTTTCTTATAAGCAAATAGCATTTCAGCCTATTTTAAAAACTTCCACCACAGCACTCCAAATAATTGAGTTTAGAATTCCCACCCCACCCTCCCTCCCTCCCCTGTCCTAACCCCTAAATTTGGGCAGATGCAGAAAAAAAAAAAAAAAAAAAAGAGAAGTCCCAAAACCAGGAGACCACTTATTACATTGTAGCAGTGTGACATCCTTCCACCTGTGTGGCTGTCATCCATGAGAAGAACAGAAAAGGAAGAAATAGGTCGGATAATCATGAATACATAAACACATAAATCACTATCAACATGTATAAAATAGATCATTTCCAGCTGAGGACTCTTGATAATAGTGTTCTGGAAAAAAAATCATCATCAAAAGAGGAAGGCATTATAAACAATGGTTTTGTCAAGAAATTTAAAAAGTCAAGAAACTCACCTTCAATTCTAACTTCAAAGTTGTTAAACACTGCTCAGCATGCTCAATTTTGGCAGCCTTGTCCTTTATTTCCTCTTCCTGCATAATTAGCAAGGAGAAACAAATCAGAACTCATTTATGCCATCCCATTCCTCATATAAAGCATTTGTAAGCTGAAACTAGAGAGAAGAGAGAACTCACTTTTTCAGCCAAAGTACCAGTGAATTCTTCTCTCAAAGCATCTTCCCTCAACTGTGTTTGCTTGTTTGTACGCTCCTGCACATTTGCTGCCTTCTCTAGAGCAGCTTTTGCTTCTCTAACTGCAATATCATACTTCCGTTTCCACTCCTCAGCCTCCTCTTGAGCAGACTGAGCTTGTTCCCTTGCAGCAGCCAACCTTGCTTCAGCGGCACTGCTTCGGGACTTGAGGGCTGCTATTTCAGAACTAGCTTGATCTTCCTCAGCTTGATGCCTTGATAGGACCTGTTCAAATTTTCTTTTCCAATCCATGGATTCTTGCTTCGTGGAGTCCAATACTTTTGATAAGCTAGAATATCTCTCATCCTGCGAGCGACGATTTGCCTGCAGATCAGTTATGCGAGCCATATATTCATCAGTTAGCTTCTTCTTGTCATTGATTGCATCCTCATAGCGCTTCACATACTCAGACTTCTCATTCTCACTGGCTTCCAGCCGCTTGTTGATCAAGGCCATCTTATCTTCAATAAACCGACATTTTAACATTAGAGAACTCCTCTCTGATCCAACTTGATCTACTAGCCTCTTGGTAAGGTCAAGTATTGGGCCTTCAAAACTAGTATGAACAAAATATAATTTATTAGAGTCACATACAAGAAACCGCAACAACAACCTGGCCCCCCACCCCCAAAACAAAAAAAAAACTACTTAGTACAACAATATTTACACAAACCTTCGTTGTAAGAACACAGCAAGTTTTTGCCACTTCCCTGGACCTTGAATTGATGCTTCATATTCAGATAGAAGAGCATCCAGAACCTGCATCAGAGATTCATCATCAAAAAGGCCACCTCTTTTGTTGCCAAAAGAAAAAACAAAACAACACTTTCTTTAACAAATAGAAACCAAATTAGAGCACTAGAACTACTATATTCCATATTTACAATTAAACACAAACCAATTTACCTTCACAACATTATCTATGCTTGCATCAGAAGCATGACAAGCAGCCCTCAACCTCTTTTCCATACTCTGTATGGCATTTGAGCATCGTAGATCTGCCTCCATAAATGCATTACGCTTATAATCCTGGTCAAAAGACAATAAACATTGGAGGCACCACATACACAACATTGTCCTACCAAATTGAACGTAAGCAATACACTCAAATTTAAATTTGATAAAAGCCAAAATTTGTTACAATAATTATACAAATATTTAATAGACAACAAATGATGCTTGCCAACAGTACAAAATAAAAAAATCACTAGATCTACAAGAAATAAGACATTGCATGACCAAAGAAAAAAAAAAAAAAAAAAAAAATAAAAAAAAAAAAAAAAAAAAAAAAAAAAAAAAAAAATAAAAAAAAAAAAAAAAAAAAAAAAAAAAACAGATTGAACTGGTAGGAACAAGGAAAACATCTAGGCCCAGTAACTTGCAAAACTGTCAAGACCAGAAAGACTAATAATGAACCATGCATATAGCCAAAACAAAACTTCACTCAACTTATAATGACCATATTCCACCTGGGACATAAATAGTTTAAATTACCAAATAATTAAATTAGAACATAAAACCGCACCAAATAATTTTAGTCATTTACCCCATGCAAATAATTTTCATATCTAATACCTCAAATGCCCTTTTGAAGAATTTCTGTAGAAGGTCCTCGTATTTCTTCCTTGTTGAACCAACTCCTACAGCACTAGCATTGAAAGCAGCCATTGACTTCTGGATTGCTTGTTCATGTGCTTCCCTCAAAGCAGCCTACAAGCATAGGAATTAGGAAAGAAAATAAAAAAAGAAAAAATGTAGCCAACATTCACTTAATGAGGATTACTCACGTCCTCCGGTGGCTTTGAACGATCAAAGGAAGACATATAAACCTCAGTAGCAGAATCATATGCCCTTCGACACTCGGCTTCTTCAACACTCTGCAAACCAACAACAATGAAACCAATAATGAGGAAACAAAAACATGTACTCATTTTAACATCTGTCAGAAAGCTCTAGCAATCTGAAAGATGTGATCATATTAGGAGGTGTTTGGTACACTGGAATCTTTGACTTTCTGGTATATTGGATGACATGGGTAAAAGATACAAGGGTATCATATACATAGGGATCTACAGTCCCCTTGCTTTGTATGACAATTGAAAGTGATCTAACATTCCAGGAACATATGATGCACATATCTAGTTGCAGTCAGCCCCCTCATAAATTTATTTTGTTGGATGTTTCTCATCCTATAATGTGAGATTAGCTTTGGTAGGTGAAAAGGACTCCAACCTTTGGGTGCTATCAGATTGTGGGGTGTAATCTTCGATTTCAGTGCAGTAATCAAACACCATAATCTAATTCCGTGGTCAAAGTAGGATACCAGGGAATCTGAGATCATGGAGTGAGGATTAGGGTACAAAACACCTCCTTAACATTCACTGCTTTATAACAAGATATGGTCAAAATCTGAAATATGTTTCACCTATATCAAAGAACTGCTTACATGAAATACTAAACACATCCATTTCTCATATAATTATAATTGAAAAGATGTGATAACTAAACACTAACCTGCCAGGAGGAGGAAATAGTAGGCACAGCACCATGGTTGAGAGCATCCAGATAAGCCTCAGTAATACCAATCAGCACAGGACCTGTCATCATAGTTGCCCCAACTTGCTTTGGCCTTGTTCTCTCAAAGACAAACTTTGTCAATGCATCCAGACCATATCGGAATTCAGATCTTAATTTGTCTAACTGCATATTGAAAATAAACCTTCAGAACATAACCATGCGCTAAAATATAAACTATCAGCAGCCAAATTAATGCCAAAATTATACGGTAGCTAGTTACTCACTGATATTTGATCAAGTCGCTGTAGATCATTTTCATTGTTCAGAGGTCGTACAAGGGTGAAGCACTCTCTGTCTGGAAATAGAGCTCGAATAGAATCCCGAATCTACTGGTTGGTATTGTCACAAAATTAGCAACTCCGAAGAGGAAGCAGAATTCATATTTTCTAATGCAATATAAAAGCTTAAGATACTCCAAATTAAAATTTGCATAAGTATAAGAAAGTGAGCACTACAAACGAGCTGCAGAAGACAACTGGAGCATGTAATTTTCCAAAATAGTAGAAAGTAGACTAGGACAAGAGTGACCATCTAAGTCAAGAAACTTTTATTGCATCCTAACATATAGCAAAAACACATTATGGTCTTGCTGTATAATTGATTTTGAGAATTTTATAATTGACTTGATACGGTAGCTAGTTACTCACAGTATGAATTGTCTTGCTGTATCCTTTAATATGCTCTCAGCCTCATAAATCATTAAAAAAAAAAACTAACTTCGATACTTCAGTAGGGACCAAATTTCCATACAGATGCCTTATTTTATAAATTTTAGATTTCTTTTGTGCAGAAATATACATTTGCAAATATTCTTTTATGAAGAACGAATATCAGTTTTAGGTTCCATGAGTGTATGTAATAGTTAGAACTTACAAATTCGTGTGTTCTTTTGCAGGTGTTATGTTTAATGATCATATAGTTTCTTTTTCCCAATATTTGGAGTAAAATAGGAACTGAAAAGATACCTCATTTTTGGAAGCTATATCTCTTCCACTCCCTTGGACAGGCCTCAAAGCAAGTTCCAGATAGTCACGAGGGGTTATTTTTCTGTTATCTTCTGTTAGGTCCAAATAGAAGTCCTGCAAGCAATAAGATAGACAAACAAATCATAAAGGAGATAAGACATTTAAAGTGTGCTCTGATTCCATCATCAAACTTCAAGATTGTGTGATGGCATAAAGAAAAGAGGTTTATAAACAAATTACCCTTAGGAGCCAAACAAAAATAGGGGAAAACTGCCCAAGTTCAGATGCAGAAGTCCTTCCTCCAGATGCTCTAACACGAATGTGTTTTGTCATTTGAGTGACTAGAGAGAGACGATCCAGAGCAGCCTCATCGATACCACCCATCTAGGCAAGAGAAACAATGTTCCGATTTCAGGGGAAAAAAACAAAGCTGGGAGAAGTGAGAATAAAATCCTAGACTCAGTAATGGACCCACATACTGGTCAGAAATGTAAAGAATCAAAGAAGAATATATAAAAGTAAAGCACATGAGCAACTTTGTCTAGAAAAAAGATAGCTTTCTTTAAGTTGCCCCAACCTGGTTATAAATGAACATGCTAGACAAAAGGACAGCTAACGAGAATATCTGGGTGCTGTATGTTCCCTGCATGGTACAAAAGGAGAAAAAGAATACAGAGTAAGACAACATGTGAATGAAGAGATATACAATGAAAGAATCAGATATCTACCACTTAGAAAACTAAAGCTCACCGTTTGATCATAGGCATCTATTCCTTCACTGTCTAATAGTAGGAGGTTGTACTCTGTACCATCAAGGGCTTTTCTCTTCAAAGGTGCACTCCACAACCAAAGCCCTTTGGTACATGGCCGATGTGTAGATGCTACTTGAAATCCACTACTCCTCCCTAAAAGCTACAATGTAAAAGAGTGAGGTAGAGTTAGAATTGTGATAACAAGTCTCAATTATTTTTTATTTCAAAATGTATAGAAATGAAGAAAATATATGTCATCTTATCAAATAAGCAATACCAGTGGAAAAACTGCATCAGGTTAACACAAATACTACCGTTAGGGCTGAATATAATTTATTGATAGGCGATAAATCTACTATAACCAAACTTGACTTGCCAACCAAAGTTTAACGGAGATGAAGAAAATTCATAGAAAGTACAAATAAAATTCAATCATTTTCATCTAGCCAGTATTATACAAAGGAAAGTTGGCCAGGGATTAGTATTTCTACAATATGTATATTGAGAAAACTTATAAAATAGCTAATTTCAGCTCATCAGTATCGTTAATTTCATGCTTCTTTGAGCTATGACAGCAAGATTTTACAATGCAAGTACTCAATTTGGTCAGAAAAGTTATTGATGAGAATTTCCAAAATAGAATAAGATGGCTGGTAAAGCCCTGCACAACCCAACATATTGAATGAGACAAATTGATCAGTCTATTAAAATTTTACAACATTCAGTCACTTTGCCCCTTACAAAAAGCTAGAGCATTGGAAGGAACAAATACACAGATAATGAAACAATTGCCCCTTAAAAAGATCAGGTGAAAACTGAATTGAAGAAGCATCTTACATCCTACCCATGCACAAATTGAAATTTCTAGACTATGCAATGAAACCTTAAAGACTTGAAAGATAAAGCAGGTGAAAATTCACCAAACATGAATCTTTTAAAACATGCGTCTGAGTGACTCCATAGGTGTGGATGTCACAACTAAAATACCAAAATAAACAATAGACAACACAGTCCTACAAATGCATCAATATTGAATTTCCAAAAGGCGCTCTACAAGCTACCAAGTTAACAATAAAACTCGGACACATTAAGCCAACATATTTCTCCCAACTTCTTTGATAATGAAACAACTTCCATGGTGAAACAAAATAGACTGATATATATATATATATATATTTATACTACTACTATAAAGGGAACTCACGACCTTGTCTCTCAGTTCTTTTTTTTTTTTTTTTTTTTTTTTTTTTTNAATATAGAATTTATATAAGAAAACTACTGCACGACCCATCTTCCACTCTCTAAGGGACTTTTGACAGTTATCTTTAAAATATCCCCTCACACAGTAAAGAGATAGTTAAAAAGTAAAAAAAAAGAAACAAAAAATGACTCTGTACAGCTGCTCCATAACCCATCTTCCACTCTTTATCAGGTTTCTTCTCACTATTATCTTTTAAACAATCACCTTACACACTAAGAAAAAAGTTAAAAATTTGCCCAAAAAAAAGGGGCTGTGGACACCCACGGTAGCGTGTAGAGAGTGAGTCTAATATAAGAGAAAGAAATGCATTTCGCAATGCTATGTTTAGAGTAATATAATCCTCTTTCAAAGACTGAAAACAAAGTATCGCCAAGCCTACATCAAACAAGATTTGGATCTATGAATAGGTCTCCTAGTAAGTGGTTAGCCAACAAGTATTCTTTCATTCTGAATCTGGCTCTAGTAAGTTGATTAGTTGAGGAAAATAAATATTTCAATTGAGGGCTAGACTTGGAGTCCCATGAACCTCATTATTACAGATAAATTAATTTACGTAACTGATGGGTATAAGTATCTTTCAATTTCTTCTTTTAAAATTTTCCTGGAAATCAATATTACAGGAGAACATGTCAAGTGTTTATATATACTCTAATCTATAAAAAAAATTAAAAACAAAAAAAAAAAAAACAAACCAAAAAGATTTAATTAGCTAGTTGTTTTGTTGTATGCTTGCCACTGAAGCTTCCTCCTCTCCTCCCCTTCTAGGTTACTGTTCACTGCGACCAAAAGCAGTCAGATCTGTCTTTCCTCTTCACAGAATCAAATCTTTTCCTTTCTATTTTGCTATAAACCTACAATGTCACAATTACTGGCTTTCCCTTACCCCTCCACAAGTCCACCCTGAAAACAGTTATGAAGCTTTCATGTCCACAACCATTACAATAAATTCTGTTAGCAGACTAATTAAGTCTGATTCTTTGCTCATCCTTATATACCATTATCCTGAAGCAACAATTTGGTAAACATTTGGAGTTTTAATATCCTCACAGACATATTTCATCAGCACAAAAAGAGTCCTCAATAACTACACTTAAGAATTTATTTGCCATGTATAGCCAGCACATAGGAAGGAGAATTCCTCGACCAAACAAACCATCAATCACCCATTACCGACAGTTTGAATGTGCCTTAATTACCAGTTAACACTAGCCACGACATAAGCTCCAAACCTACAGTCTACATTCCATCACTCCTTTTCAGTTCAATTCCAAAGGAACGGTCTTTTTAAAAATTTCCAGTCAAGTAGAAGGTTAGATAAGGTCCCGAAATCTCTCTCTTCCCCGCTGCTAAAGAGTATAAAAATAGCTGCACAATGTTGTATCCAAAATTCAAAGACATCCACTTGGCGACAGTAATTTCCAAACTAATTGTTGGACATGAATAAGTCAGTATATTTACATTCCCAAAATCACAAAGTCACACTCTCCAGTGCAGTGTGTTCTATCAGCTAGATAGAAAAAAATGGTCTGCCAAAGACTACCTAGTCATACAATGATATTTGGAACAAAACTCCCCAATTACACCATTGGAATCACTTTCCACGCGTTAAAACCCTTTCAAGAAAAGTAGAAAACCACTATCTATGCCTTTACCATCATAAAACGCACTTCCAAAACCCTAATGAGCAATGCCTACAATAATAAACCCTAAACTTGACTTAATACCCCCAAGAAAGGGGCAACCCTTCACTGAAACTGAATGTAAGCAGCGAAAATTACCTGATTGAGAATGAAGCTCTTGCCTTGGCGAGCCCGTCCGCAGACAGAGACTACGCCGATGGGTTCCTTGACGAGTTGGAGTGCGGCGACGGCTTCCGGATCCATCCGAAACTTTCCCTTCTCGTCGTAATAGACCAAGCGAATTGGCTTCCCCGGGCCGGTCACCTGCGGCGCCGAGGACGTGGTGGCGAGCGACGTCGGTGAGTCATCGGTGGAATTCTCTCTGCCTCGGTTGAAAAATTTCATCATCGTGTTGTTACCCTTTCACGTTGTTTCTTTTCTTCTTTGTTCCCCTTTTTATGTTGATAGTTCGGTCGTGCTTTCTTGGCTTTCCGAATTTAATTTTGGTTTTACTTTATTCTTTCAGTCCCACGCAGAGGCAGGCAGGTTTAACTTCAAAATTGGGGAGGGAAACATGGGTTGAGGGCTTTGCCTATATTATATAGCAATATGCTGCTTGCTAAGGAAAAGTGAAATGACGAAACTGTGCCTTGCTGTTCCGGCTTCGCCTCAGTTCCTTAGGAATATTTCAGTCATTTTCAATGGACTTGGTTTTCTGCGCTGGAACCACAGCGTGGATATAAAGCTACCCACCCGTCTATGACTTTATGTTTAAGTCGGTATGATTTGTTAAAAATTATAATTATAATTGTAAATTGTAGCGCTAATTAGTCAGTATCACAATTAATAAGTATTGACGATATCACATGCATAATTAATTATTATGTGTATTTTATAGATTTTACGTATTTGCTAAGTAAAATAAATAGTACTCTTAAAAAAGGTATATCTTCTTACTTCACTTTTTTTTATATTAACTAGAGGCTATACAATATTATGTAATTTATACTCTCAAATTCTACTCTACTCGATCTTAAAAAAATTTGAACAAGAGACTTCTATGATGGAAGATTAAATGCTCAACCATTAGACTGTTTTCTTAGAATTTATTTGGGAGTTAAAATTGTGAAAAAATGAAAAAAGTAAATGTGACAATCCTTTTGTTTAGAAGTTCAAAATTAAAAATTAGAAAGAAATCAAGAGGTAATCTCAAACCCCTCACGTCCATTTTTTACCTTTACTTTTGTGTTCTCTCAATTTAAAAAGTTTGGAGAGAAAATAGGAGTAATTTATTATTATACGTCTATTTATTTTTTCAATTTTTTTTCAAATACTATTTAGATATCATTATTAAATCTTATATTAAATATATTTACTTTATAAATAAAGAATAATTTTATAAAATTATAAATTTTTATTTATTTTTTTTTCTTTTGTTCATTTTAATCATTTAAACAAGAGAAAAAAAAAATTCCTATTCTTTTTCTTTCTTTCTCATCTCTTTCCTTTTGTATCATTCATCTTCTTTTTCCTTTCAACTCCTGAACAAACCCTTGAAGAATATTATCTCATTCTCTAACTTAACTGAGTCACTTACTCTGTATCTCTCTGTCGCAAAGTCCTTTTTCGGGAGGGCGACGACACAAGGCGGTGAAAAAAATATAAGTAAATGGTGTAAAAATATAGGTTTTAAAAAGCTTATTACTTAAAAAATAATTAGAAAAAATTAATGAAGTCGTCATCAATCAATTTAAGGCATGATTGGATGTCTATAAAGAAAGTTTGGTCTACGTTATCAGAATTTGGATAAAAGAGTTGGTTACGCGTAAGGAATGTGTTAGCACCCTACAACGCCCATTCTAGCGAACGGTTACCAATTTAATTTTATGTCATCAAAAAAATTGATTAATGAAATTGGTCATTAAATTATGTTTTAAAATAGATTAATGTGTTATTAAGTCTTATCAGTACTTCTGATAAAACCTAAAAAGATGTCTCAAGACTATTAGGTAGAGACAATAATTGTCATTACAGTCCTCTCCTAATTTATTCCATCATAGGCGATTTTTAGCAATTTTATTAAGTAAGTGATAGCTAAATATACGAAATGTAATTTATTATGAGTTTGAAATTTGTGATAAAAGATTTTTATCGAAAATCTATCTTTAAATCCACCAGTACATCTAGAAAGATTAAAGTGACACTCTTCATCTCCGAAATGTCAAGAAATTATTATCATCACAACTATTCTTAATTATTCCATCGTCGGTAATCTTATTTCATAAAAGTATGATATTATACATAGAAAAAAAATTTATCAGAAGTTAGCCTTAAGTCCCACTAGTGCCTCTGGCAAAATTAGAGAAACATTTTTTACTTTTGAAATGTCAAAATATCGTCATCATTATAGTTAATTTTGATTATTCTCTCGTTGATAATCTTATTTTAGCATGAACAAAAATAATAATAAATTGAGATAAAATGTAACATAAAATGTCAAAAATTAAGATAATTAAAAGAATCAAAGCAACATTAAGAATTTTATTGGCCACTCTAGTACCTCTAGCATAACTATCCCTCACTTTAGGAACATTAAAAAAAAATTGTCAACACAATTATTTATTAACTTAATCCGTTGTCAGACTTTGATTTTTATGAAAGGAAATAAAACATATAAAATATTTAAGATAAACTGATAACATAACAAAAATGATGAATAAGAACAATTATAAGAAAAAATAAATTAAATTAACCCTAAAAAAAAAATAAGTGTCCTAAATAAAGTAAATCCAAATTGAATAATAAAAATCCAACAAATATCAAATGAGCAAAGCCCCAAACACTAACCTCATAACTAAAGTCATAAACTTACCATAATTAAGTCAAATGCAACCTAATAAAAATGATTAGTACCCTAACAACAAAATAATGTAAACTCAATAAACAAAAAACGTGGGTCCAAACATAAAACCCCAAAATTACAAGTAAAGCTAATTAAAAAGAACGGATCAACCTAAATAGATTCAACTCAAACAAAAATAAATGGATTTAAAAACGAAATGGGCCCATAGAAAAGGAAAACTAACCAAAGAATAAGTCTAATTTAGCAAATACATAAGCTCAAATAAACAAGCAAAACTCAAAACGAAATGGATCAGCCCACATGAACCCATAAGAATTAACCAAATCCAAAAACAACAAAGCCTAAATTAAAACAAACAGCAAATGACCCAAATCCATAGAAAAAGAAAGCTGAATCCATAAATTGATTGACCCATTTTAGATTCAGCCCATCAAGACTTAACCCAACCAGCAAAGTAAATGAAGGAGAAACAAAAATGAAATGGGTCAATCTAATACTCAAATAATAAGTCAATCCAACAAGAACAAAAGAAATATAAATCAGAAAACTAGAAGCCCATTCAGCAATAACCAACAAAAGAAAGAAATAAGTCATTAAAGGAATAAATAAAAAGAAAAAAAAACATGAAATAAAAGGAGAAGCACAATTTAGAAAGTGAAAAGTGTTAGGGAAGCTAAAACACAATACTCATCCTCTCCTTCTCCCTGTCGCCTTTGATCCAAAGGCCAAGCATAGATTTGGTTTTGTTTTCTCAAGAATTGATGGCTAAGGTAAGGATCCTTCCTCTTTATCCTAACTTTCTCTCAAAATTTCTCTATTTCCTTCTCTTGAAGCTCTGTTTCTCTCTCTAAAAATCTCTTTCTCTTTCTATATGGGTATGAGATTGAATGTTTTATTGGCTAAAAAAAAGCTAGTTCTCCCTTTTTTCCAATTCGGTTTCTCTCTCTAATTTGAGATTTTTCTTTTTTGTTAAGAAAATACAGGGAATGAGAATGGAGTTTGCTGTGTGTGCTATGTGTAATGCAACAATAATAAAAATTTAGCAAAGAAAAAAGAAACGAAAAGTGAGCAATGAAACAATATTGATATCTGAACTGTGAGTGTTGCTGTTCAGTTATCTTTATGTGTCTTCATGTGTATCTCTGCCTCTCTCTCGGTGGTTCCTCTCTATATCTACTTGGAGCTTTTTATAGCCAAAGGTTGTAGTTAGTTGCTAAACTCTCCTTCTCCCATTTGTAGGTCGTATAGCCAAATGAGGCACCAGTAGCTGATCAACAAAACGTGATGTCATCCTGTAGCGGCAATGGAGCTAGCATGCTCACAGAAAATACCAAATGATTGTTTCTACTGCACACTTGTTCATTTAATTTTTTTTGTCACTCTTTGGACAAGATATTTTATTTAGGCAAAATGAAAAATATTATCTAACCTACTTTGATTTGCGTTTATTCTTTCTGTTTGTGTTTTTTTGTAATTTTTTTGAGATATTTGAATTGGACCTATAAGAAAAAATTAAAAAGGCCAATATACATAAATGGGCTTAGTTCAATTTATCCATAAGTGTAAATTTGGGTATCAACAAATCTAAATCAAACTAAACTGACTTGGACAAAATTGGGTATCAACACTCTCTAACTCTCTCACTCAAGCTTTCTCTCTCTTTCATGTGTGACCTACTCTCTTAAAACTAACTTGAGCATAAAAAATAATGCAGGAGCTTTGGTTTCGGCTTCTTTTGATTATACTCTTCGCAAGTGCTTAGAGAACTTGTCTACATGACAATTTATTATTATTATTATTATTAGAAGAAAGACAATCTCATGAATGATTTTATATAATGATGCTACCGAGCACTTTTGATAGTAATAGAGCATGCCAAAAGTGACTCATGAATCCCATAAAAGATGCTTATCACTTACACACAATACTCATTGAAAAACACAGAATCCATTCATGAGGCTTCAAGCAGTGAATACGATAAAAGCTTAATTAACAGTTTCTTAACCACTAAATTAATCCTTAAGAGGAGAGATTTTTATGTACTACTGTTACGCGCCCATGGTACATAATCTACATACACAAAAAATGGGTCCCAACTATGCCACATGTGTGGCCCACTTTTCAGTCACTCTTGAGGTAACTTTTTGCTCCAAAAGGCATACACATGACAACCTTACCCTGAATAGGCCATAACTTGTCAAATAGTAAATCCAAAAGTAACCAAAGTAACCTAATCCTAAATCAGAACTTGGGCCTTTAATGTCATCAGAACTATGACCCAAAGAAACTTATCAGAACTGAATAGCCCAACCCTAAACCTACCAGCTTGCCACTAAATTTTCTAGACCCCAAGCCCGTTACTCTTCTCAGCCTCAATTTCCTTAAGCTGACAGACCCAATTGCCAAAGAAATCAGTTTTCCATCTAAGCCCGAATCGATTTAAATTACTTGGCCCAAACCCACTAACTAACCCAGAAAATCAGAGCCCAATCAATTTCGGTGCGCAGCATATATATATATATATATATATATATTCGTTATTTTCATATTTCATTTTATTAATGTCACATCTCATTTAATGTCTAAATATAATATAGACTAATTTACCCTCATTTAATATAAAATTTTTTTAGTTAAAATTAAAAATTTTATATATTAATTGAAGATAATTTAATCTATATCATATTTAAATATTAAATAAGGTGTGGCATAAAGATGTGAAAATAACGACTATATCTATATATATATATATATATTACTCATTTTTTATTTGTCTTTTCCATTCAATCCTACCAAAGGAAAGTATAGAACAAAATGAGGCTAGAGTGGAAGGAACAAAATATGTAGAAACACAGAAGCAGTTGTTCCCTGTTAGGTAAGTCCAACTGAGCCTAACTCCAATATTACTCGAAACTCTTTTCTCTATGAAAAAAGAAGTTAGATCTCTAGCCAGATTGTGTTCACGTGGGTTGGTCTAAATTAGAGTTGAAATAGATAACATGCTATTTAGTGGGGTAGGAAATTGAGACTCCTTTGAATGGCCAAGAACCTAACCTAAGGAGTATTGCTCCAAAACCCAATCATATTCCTCATCAATGTCACTTCCACTAATCACAATAATTGATCGTATACCCTTGTTTTCACAATAATTTTGATTATACCCCATTATTGCACTGCATCAAGATAACCAAAACAACATTTCAATGGTGCCTCTAACTATAGCACAAGAGTTCCTGTGACCTGGATTAAGGGAATCTAACCCCACTCCCCCTTTCAGTGGATTTCTCCTCTTTTCCTTGAGCTCAACTCTCCCCACTTTAACTATAGGCAAACAAACAAAAAAAAAAAAACAGAACTATTAAGCAATATAGCTAATTTTCAAAGTTGAATTAAGGTGATACCCAAGTATCTCTTAATGTGTGGAAAGAAAACCCAATTTTTACTAGACGGCCAATGACTAAGTGATACTAAAATTGTTTTCAAGTCTTTCAAGTTTTGTATTTAAATTTGAAGTCATAGCCAAAGAATCTTAAGAAAAAAAGGTCTAATATCTAAATTGACGTGTACAATTTATGGTTATTTATTTATAATGAATGCTAATCTCCATGTCCATCATCTAAAACTAATTTACGTGCACTCCATCTAAAGATAAATTGCTAACTCGTCAAAGGGAAAAGAGGAAAAGATAATTGACTAAGAAACAAGGTAACAAAGAGAGCAGATCAAAATGGAATTTGCAAGTTCATAATTACCGAGAATGTGCCATTTTTGGTCATGGTAACTATTTCAACTCTATCATCCTCTATTCCATTTCTAGATTTCTCAAATTATATCATAGTCTTTACATATATGGAACAATATGGGGGGCCGACAACATGAATTCTCAGTGAATGATCGTCTAAGTTCGTAGGTTTAGCCTCTTTTCAGGCAAAGGTTGGTTAGGTCCAATGTTAATAGCTCTGAAGTCTATAGACTATATGATAGCACTACAAGAATATGGACTTTAATTTTGGACCCTATTGGGGTGGATGAAATAAAAATCCTTATTGTCTAGAGTTTTTTTTGTACGTAGTTTTACTATGGTTGCCAAAGTGGGGCTCCACATTGAATCTTCTATAATTAAGTTAATCCGAGCTCCTTAGAGGATTATGTACCAATAAATTTTTTGTTAGTTTGATTATAACTTTAAATTTGAATACAAAAATCAAAAATTTCGAAGAGAATCTTCTCGTATCATTTGACATGAAAGCCCTTTTGGCTTAAAGAGTGGATAATACACAAGTCCACTTAAACTTTGTGTAAAAATTTTAATTTAATTGAGAAAATATGGACAAAATATTTAATCTTTTGACCGCTTGGTTAAAAAGGCTTTGATACTATGGCCCTGTTTGGATAGCATAGCTTACAACTTATTAGAGCTTTTTTTATTGGTATAAGTACTTTTATGTAAGAAAAATGGTGTTTTCAGAAACTTATATAAGTAGTTTATTAACCTCCAAAAAGTTATTTTTAGCTTATTTTATGAAGTCATTTTTTTAGGCTTTTTAGAAAAGTCTCATGCGAAAGTTGATTTTCGTCTAGACTAACAAACTGTTTTTGAAATTTATGAGACAATTATATCCCCATTAATATTATAAATTTCGTAAAAATCTAACATTTTATCTCCCACCTTTAAAACCCAACATTTTAAAGCGTTTTTTAAGTATATATCAAAATACTAAATAACTTAATTTAAAAAAAACTTATGATATAAAAATCTCTTACAAAAGGTCTTCTTATGTAAGTTTTTAAATAAACTATTTACCTAAACGGGTCCCTAACAAGAATCAATTTAATAAAAAAAATTAAATTTTTAAGTGAATGTTTAAGAATAATTTTGTATTTAACAACTACAAGCTATTTTTGATGATAAAAGATGGTTTGACGGAGAAAGACAACCAAACAGGAAATTACTTTATGTCTTATCAAGATTGATCCATGCGGAGCAAGAGAGCTACAGAAATAACCCACCCTAACAGTTATGAAGTTATCATGACATGACTTGAACCTAAGTTGCATATTAAAGATGAAAGATTGTCCAACTAATTTTATCTTTCCAAAATCAGGCAAAAATTTTATTTCTTTTTTTCAATTGAAAGTACTTAGAACCATTGTATTTATGCTTAAATTAATTCATAAATGGGGCATAAAAAAGGAGAGAACCATGACTGATGATGCTAAGCCTACCCCTATGTGAACCTGTTTGGTCTTTTATAGATCACTAGCTGGAATTTGGTCATGTGTGTAGGTCCAAATTTGAGTTGAAAACTGAAATGGAAGCATGTCGCTTCGATAGTTGGATGATATGTTATCATGTAGGATGCAAAATTCAAAATATGCTCTAGTGGCTTTTCATCCATCTCAGTGATCCGACATTGAATGGTCTATCTACTCTATAATGGAAAGAACGCTCCAATTACCCATCACCTTCGTCGTCATTGCATGTGCGTTACTAGCGGCTAGCGCCATTAATTAATAATTGAACTCGGCAACATAGAAAAGATACGTGAACTCCTTGTAATTGTCTATTATATTATATTATTATTGCAAATATTACCAAAAAAAAGTTAGGTGATCAATATGAGAGGTTTAGAATGAGTGACCCAATCAATTTGTGGTTGAGTGATACTGAGTTTATTTTCACAACTTACAGATTTCATGTTTGAATTTGAAATAATAGTAAAAACTATCAAAATAAAGAATAAGTAAAATGGAATTACAAAAATAATAGCCTCTCATAAGAAAAAAAATTATTCTTTTCATTTTTTCAACAATTGAATTATACTTTCTTTTTGTCATAGATAAAATTAAATTTTTAATTGAAGATATGTAAGAATGAAAATTCAAACTTGGAAATTTAAAGCTGGGGCATTGGCCCCCTCACTCTTCTAAATTCTTTTAATTGTTTTACTAAAATTCTTAAGANATTTCATGTTTGAATTTGAAATAATAGTCAAAACTATCAAAATAAAGAATAAGTAAAATGGAATTACAAAAATAATAGCCTCTCATAAGAAAAAAAATTATTCTTTTCATTTTTTCAACAATTGAATTATACTTTCTTTTTGTCATTGATAAAATTAAATTTTTAATTGAAGATATGTAAGAATGAAAATTCAAACTTGGAAATTTAAAGCTGGGGCATTGGCCCCCTAACTCTTCTAAATTCTTTTAATTGTTTTACTAAAATTCTTAAGAAAAATTTTGAGATTCTCACATTTTTTAGTTTAGTCTCCTCACTCTCATAATTTACTTTCCATTGAGTTGTTTCTAAATTCGTCACTGTCAATATAAAAGGAGAAGACATGACCTCAATATATGATATGTCACAAAGTTAAAGTATGTGACCCATTAAAAAAAATAATTCAATAATAATTTAGAAAGATAATTGTCCATTATCCTTTATCAAATTTGAAATTCAAAAAAGTAGAATAATAATTTGAAATTCAAAATCAAATCACATAATGAAGAGGGATATGTATTGACAATTCATCAATTTATTTTGTTTCATTTTCAAAAAACAAGACATGCAACAATAGGACCAAAAATATGTCATCAAATCTATAAATTTTAATAGATTATAATTATATTGAAAAAGTATTCATGTTTACTTTAATTTTGTGATAATTATTTAAAGATAAACGGGTGAATATGATTGATACTATAAAAAAATAATTAATTTGCTAACTGGGTTTAAGTAACAACTGGACTAAAAAAAATACAATCAATTCTATAAAAGACCATGGAACACAATTAAGCACCATATGTTTGCCTCTCAACGGGCCAAATTGGAACACGAAAACATTCTCACCTAAATACTACACATTATAAAATATCCAGCAAGCTCCCAAACCTTAGCTAGTATTTCCCTAAATGCTGACATATTAGCCAACTTACTTGACAAAACCTTACCCACAAAAAAATATTTAGAACTCTCCTATACCTCATTTTCTCTCCTTTATTACTTATCTGTTTATGTTGTATTAATTTAATTAGATATCTTGATTGGATGCTAAATTCTATTAGTTACAATACACCAAAAAGTTTAACTTTAATTCTTGATGAAATCAACTGACGGGAGGAAAAATTTTCATCTCTTATTTTTTATTTACTTTTTTCATACTTATTTAGATATTTTTTATATTTAATTTGTGATCAATTAAAAAAATATTACACTTAAAATGTGCTTTTACCAAATTTTAATTTTATCTATTTTTATCTTTTACATCAAATACTATTATTTTATTTGTGCATCACGCAAATGAGAGAGATTAGTTATACTAATCAAACATAAGAATAATAGTAATTTAATTGTTTATGAAAATATTTCCGTTTCTTGGTTGTGCTCTGCCACAATATTATCCAGTACTCCTTTTGTTTCAGAATATATTCAATACATCAGAACAAATATTTAATTAACTAGATTGTTGACTGGTCCTCTTCCCCATACGCTTGGAATTTCTCCTTTAATTATGAATTTAGATTTGTTTAGTTTAAGGGGAAGGAATCCTTTGAAGTTTGAAAACTCTTTCTTATTTCTTCTTTTTCCTTTTTAAATCTATTTAACCAAAAAAACGTGTGCAAATAGAGAAACATAAACAGGCAAGAAGCAATGTACATACAAATAAAATCAAACCAAATATGCAGTTTATTACATTGAATTTGGCAATGTACCTTTTGTTACTTTGAATTTATGGTCACGGCGAATATTTTTAGTTTTTACCTTGATCAGTTCTCAGTTCTCACATGTTCACAACTCGATTTCTAGATTTTTTATGGTCTCTGTGTTGACATGGAAACATGAATTTCATTTTCGACCAACTCAAATCTTTTTTGGAATTTGATTGTTCAAGTCGATTATATTCTAAGGTCAAGATATGTTATAAATTTCAGCAAAAATTTACATTGGTACCTTTTAAATTGTTTACCAAAAACTAAATGCTAGCAACTAAACAACTCCGGTTAACAGCTTCTATTGACAGTTAAACTTACACCTTACAAAAAAATTATTTTAATTCTTACTAGTTAAATTAATACCTTTAATAACAAGGTTCTATTATTAATTTACATTATTTTAATTATATAAATATATTTCTTTGATTACATGATAATACAAAAACTTTAACCTTAAATCTCAAAAGACTATCAAAATATTTTATCATTAAATTATATTATGATCGGGCTGTTTCTGAGGAGCACTTCAATGATGAATATTGAGTCTATTGAAGAGGTTCCTAATTCAAATTCTATCAAAACCAATGCGAGATAAATTGTGGAATGATATAGAGTTATAGACTACATTATAGTGTAGCTTCTAGTGAACTCAAAAACACATTATGATTAGGTTGAATGATAACAGGTTCTGGCACTTGAGTCTGTGCAATTGGATTCCGAATGATATTAGAGTTATAGACTACATTGTAGTTTAGCTTCTAGTGAACTCAAAAAAGCATTATGATTACGTTGAATGATAACAGGTTCTGGCACTTGAGTCTGCAATTGGATTCCAATTGATGAAGCGTGTGGTTTGATAACAGGTTTTGGCTTTTGCTGCCATGCGTACAGAGTAGAATATTAGCTCCATCTGATCAAGCGTTTATATGGATCATATTCCAATTACACTTGCCTTGAATGTGGTTAATGATTCCAGGTTTAATGAGAATATTGTTAAGAGAAAAAAAATTGTAATTATTCTAACCTTCGAACGAAATTAAGTTCATGTTTAATTAAATAAAGTAAAAATACTCGTAATATTAAAAAAAAAAAAATTCAATTGCACATATCAAAAGTCATAAATTATTCAGAGTCAAATATTTTAATTTCACGACGGCAAAAACAAGTATTTTAACTTCACGTATTTCTAGTTCTCTACCACCAAGGAGACATGTCTTCCACACATGCCTCGCTCGCACTGAAATCTCTAAGTTCATTTCACTTCATCAACTTTGCACATAAAATAAAAATACTCGTAATATTAAAAAAAAAAAATTTCAATTGCACATATCAGAAGTCATAAATTATTCAGAGTCAAATATTTTAATTTCACAACGGCAAAAACAAGTATTTTAACTTCACGTATTTCTAGTTCTCTGTCACCAAGGAGACATGTCTTTCACACATGCCTCACTCGCACTGAAATCTCTAAGTTCATTTCACTTCATCAACTTTGCACTCAGGTTTCACTTATTTCCGACATTATTATACATGAAGTGATCTCAAAAGAATAAAAAATGGTGTTCACACACTTAATATAAAAGTGTAAAGGCAAACGGAGTTTTACAGAAAAAATTAAGGTAGTTAAGTCTAATTTGGGTTAAGTTAAATTTAGATTATGTCATTATACAAGTGTAGAAGAGACCTGGATTTACAAGTCAATAAATAACACTACTTGAAAGAATAATAATAAAAATGATGTACTTTTATATCACTTTGGAATAATTAAATACTAAATCCAGAAGAAAATATCAGTGGTCAAGGGAAAAAGTTGATATTCTAGTACGATCAGCACGCTTAAATTTCTAACACTGTTGACTTTGGAATAATTAAATAGTAAATCTAGAAGAAAATATCAGTGGTCAAGGGAAAAAGTTGATATTCTACGTACGATCAGCACGCTTAAATTTTTAACACTGTTGTAATAGCGAAGAGAATATCAATATAATACATATCTATCTTTTAAGTATAATTTCAAAAGAATGTTTAAGTTATTGTTAAAAATAAATAAAGGAGTCTTCAAGGAGACATTCTAGTAATTAAACGGTTTATATTATATTATAAAAGTTTTATGTTTAAATTTTATTGGAAGTGGACTTATAATTCATGAAATAATAAAATATAAATATAATTTCATTGTAAAATTTTAAAGACGATTTCAGTATCATTCCATTATAAATAATTATTTAGATTTTAAAAGGTAAAAGATAAATTAGGGTATTTGCTATTTGATTAAAAAATGTACTTATCTAAGAGTTAATTGAGAGTTCACTATTCACTAGCTATAAAAACTATCACATCGAAAAAAAAAAAAACTATCAAATCGACATATAGTGTTATTTATATTTTTAGTAAATTAAAAATTTAGCAAAGGGTTAGGCTGCAGTAGAACTAAAGGTAGAAATCACATAGAATATTTATCAATGAATCGATATATATTTACCATTTGGATGACCTCACTATATACTAACATTAATTTGAGTAGAATTCAAATGAAATTACTTGTATATTTTATACACAATCATGAAATGCAATGAAAAATATATTTTTTGTAATTTTGAATTTTTTTTTAAATAATTAAACTTTAGATCTAACTAAATTTACAAAAAAAATATCCCCAATTAATGAATGCAGTCAAGGCAGTCAAATGGGTAAAAAATTAAGTAGGGCGTTTAGGATCAAGTTGTAGCAATAATAAAAATTAAAAGCATTAATTTAAGGAGAAAACGTTTCCAATCAATCACAATCATGAATTAGCATGAATATCGTATAGAATCACAGCGTTTTTTCCCGTTTTCCATCCGATCTGGTTTCCAAAAAGAGTTATCCATATTTGGGAACTATTTTCTGAGAACACAGGAAACAAAAAGCCAAAACTGTAAAAATTTGGTAAAATTCCTCTCTCCAAAAGGGAAAATAAATACATTTTGAAGGAGGAGCTCATCTGGTAGCGAAGGGAAAATACAAAAACTAAGAAACAGAGAAAACATCAACATGTGCAATTTAAATTCTAGGACAACAACCTGGTCAGAGCCACAAGGCCCCAGCATCCTTAAGGATAGGAACCAATTCACCTGAGATATGAGTAGCCATCACTCTCTCCAACCCTCCAAACAACTTCCCTCCCACAAACACCGCCGGGAACTGTACCTCGCCGCCCTCGCCGCCACCACAAACCTTCCGCGACAAGTCCCCTGCAACAGCAGCTTCATCGTCCTCGTCCACCTCGTACACTGGAGGGTTCACACCAAGACCTTGTAACAACCTCTTCACAACGTGACACATGCAGCAACCACGTCTCCCAATTACTATCACCGCGTTCTCCGTCACCATTCTCACCACGTTTTTCGGATCCACGCCTTTCGCGGTGGCGGCGGTGGCTGTGGCGGTGGAAGGCTCATGGTGGTCACGTGACGAGTCACGTGGGCCGGTGGGGAGCCAGGTTCTATATGGAATTGCTTGGTGCATAATGGAGTAAGAGAGAGAGGGAGAGAGAAAAGGGTGGGTTTTGAGAGATTGGGGTAAAGGGGAGTGTGGCAATGGGGTAGAGGGGAGGGTTTATAATAGAGGGTAGGGGTGGAAATATCAAAAAAGGGGGAAGACTCTAACGTCAACGGGAGTTACGCACTCTTCTACGTCACAGCTACTGTGGGTGACGTTTAGTGGCGTCACAGACTCGGTCAACAGATTCCAAGAAGCTACATT
>QAOA01006733.1:185031-215687 GCA_003255065.1 Cercis canadensis
TTTTTTTTTTTTTTATAAAAAAACTCATGGTAGAGTTACATGCATGTCCTTACATTTATACTAGTGCTGCTGATCCGTGCGATGCACCGTAAATACTTGCTTAATTTTTATATCAATAGTACAAATATAATTATTCTAATTATTATATTTTATGTTTAATAGAGAAGGTTATTTTTTACATAAAAATAAATAGATTTATAACAAAGATTAAGCTAATATTCAATAATGGATAGAACGGAATATTAAATTGAAGCCAAAACTCAAAATGATACCTTATTTAATTAGTAAATTAGATAAACAACAATTTATCAGTTTCTATTTATTCAATGTTCTTTCGAAGTTCAAAAGCCATGTTTAATATTTGAGTTGATTCCTCCTATCTATGGCATGGGTTCTATAAAAAAAAAAAAAAAAAAAAAGTCTTTTGTAACAAAATCGATGGAATGGAGGAGCTAGTGGTAAGCTTCCTTCACTTTCAACGTAGATGGAATTAGTTATAGTGGTGGTCCTGCCGGTGGCACTGGATGACCGTGGGAGGGAGAGGAAACTAAAGTGGAAAAAAATTCAGATGGGAATGGTTGACATCGTTGTCAAAGAATCAATTTAACCTAAAAGTTTAGGCTATTAGGTGAAGGCTCATGAATGATTTTATATCTAACATGTTCTTGCACGTGAAAGTCCTTTGAACTTAAAGTATGGACAAAACATAGACTCATTTATACCATGTACTGAAATTTTAATTTAATTGAGAAAAGTTGAGGCTGAAAGATTTGATCTCTTGATCGTTTGGTCAAAAGACTCTGATACCATGTCAAAGAACCGATTCAACTTAAAAGCTTAAGTTGTTAGGTGAATATCTATAACTAATTTTATATTTAACAACGTCAACATTTATATCATTCATATAGTTTTAATGAAAATGAATGGTGAAGATTCAACGAACATGATATTGTCATGTTAGGAGTCAACATTAATGAGTGTATCAAATGAGTGTGAACTGAGCAGTTGATATTGAAATGAAAGAAGAGACATGAGTGTATCAGAAATNTCTTGCACGTGAAAGTCCTTTGAACTTAAAGTATGGACAAAATATAGACTCATTTATACCATGTACTGAAATTTTAATTTAATTGAGAAAAGTTGAGGCTGAAAGATTTGATCTCTTGACCGTTTGGTCAAAAGACTCTGATACTATGTCAAAGAACCGATTCAACTTAAAAGCTTAAATTGTTAGGTGAATATCTATAACTAATTTTATATTTAACAACGGCAACATTTATATCATTCATATAGTTTTAATGAAAATGAATGGTGAAGATTCAACGAACATGATATTGTCATGTTAGGAGTCAACATTAATGAGTGTATCAAATGAGTGTGAACTGAGCAGTTGATATTGAAATGAAAGAAGAGACATGAGTGTATCAGAAATGGCTTAGGAAAAGAGAGCACAATTAATCTTCATCATTGGGAGAAGAAAGGGTTTAAATGTCGAAGATGGGAAGACTAATAGGTAAGGAGTGTTAAATATAAAATTATTCTTGAATATTCACTTAAAAACTTAAATTTTTGGGTTAAATTAATTTTTGACATGGTATTAGAGTCTCTTTGATTAAATAACTGGACATGTATTTTGTCTACACTTCAAGCCCAAAGTGCTTTCGTGTACGGGGTCATATTTAATATAAAATTATTCATAGACTTTCACCTAAAAACTTAAGTTTTTGGGTGAGATTATTTCTTGACAAGGAGAACTTAATATGTAAGTGGTTAAATTCTTTAATCCCGTGGGAAACAAAATAGAAGAAATAGAATAGATGCACAAGAATTAAAAGATTACATGTGTTATCTGTAGGTAGAGATAATAAAAGGATGTATGTATTATGCAGACCAAATAGACGGAATAGGCAAGTTTTGGAGGGAAAATGAAATAAAAGGCCCAATTAGGGCTTAGTACTTGTCAAAGACCTTCTATTGCAGATATTTTGCTTTGTCTTAATTTCTACACTTTTGTTATAAGTTAAACATATGATTAAGATAGCGTTTACAATACACATCAATAAACATATTGCAGATATTTTGCTTTGTCTTAATTTCTACACTTTTGTTATAAGTTAAACATATGATTAAGATAGCGTTTACAATACACATCAATAAAATTGTGTATCGGTGTTGTAGAGTTTCTGACTCTTAGATTGGGCAAGCATAGGAGATCGGAATATGCAAATTATCATATCTAAAGATCCTTATTGAGTTTGTGTATTATAGCATCTCTTAAGTTTAAATTAAATATGTGATATATTTAGGAAATGATTATTTTTAATCTGTGCATCACAAAGGTATACAAATGCTATAGTAAATAAATAGATAAATAACACACTATGAAGTCAATGATCCTGCTATCTAACTAGAAAACATCTTTTGCCAATTAACCTGCGCTTTTCCCCCCAAAGAAAAGAGTTCACTTACATAAATATAATTAGGAATCCATTTATACATAGTGTAAGACTTGGCACATTTACACAAATGAATAACTTTTTGTAGAATGTGATTTTTATGAAATTGACCATTGGCTTGAAAGTTCTCATCAAGTAGTTCATGCCTATACAGATCAAATGGGTGTATGGATTTGAATTTCTATAGCTCTCATAATCCTTCTTCATTCAATTTTAATAAAATTTGAACATGAACCTTTACTAACCATTGAGGTAACGGGTCTTCGGTTTGACTCTTACCAGTTTTCTCTTGTTATTAAGTATCCATCAATTGTAATATACCTTGCCTTGAAGCTTGAGTAACCGATCTGCCTCTTAAGCTTTCCATCGCCTACATGATGAATTTTGAACTGAGATTTCTATAAACTATAGCTATGAGTTACAATACTCAACAACTTATTTTACAGTTAACCACCAAACTTAGATGGCTCGGTTGTTCTTTTTGTTGGAGAATAATACTTATGAAATTATTTCGTAATATTAAAGAAGGGTTTTATAAGATGATAAGGAAAAAAATTAGGGAGAATTACCAAAAAAGAAAGGTAAAGAAAATCTATTTCAAAAATAGAAGGCAATAACATGATGATCAGTACCTATTGTGTATTTTCAGTAGTCATTTATCTGTTTTTGAAATAGATTCTACTTAAGTTTTTGTTTTAGTAATTCTCCCAAAAATTTATGCAATAGAAAGAAAGTGGGTGCAGTTTAGTTAAATTTAGTAGAAACTATAGGCCTATACACTTTTAGATGTAAAACTATTTCTGGGCCTTCACATAATAACTTAAGCTTTTAGGTTGAATCAGTTTTTGACTGGATATCAGAACCTCTTTTACCAGGCAGTCAAGAGATCAAATCATTTTGCTCCCACTTTTCACACTTCAAAGCCTAAAGAGCTTTTGCATGTGAGAGTGTGTTAGATATAAAATCATTTGTGGACCTTTACCTAATTGCTTAATTTTTTAGGTTGAATCAGTTCTTGACATGCACCTCTTTGATTAGGTCAAACTCAATGTTGAAAGAGGGGAGGGGACATGCAATTGCAAACCAGCTTCTGTTATAACTTGCTTCATAATATAATCTTCTTTTTATTGTTCAAAACAGAATCTGAGCGTATAAAAGAAGAAAGAAAACGGTTGTTTTCCGGTCTAAGTAAAATGATGAGAAAGGGACAGCAAATTGAAATTTACTTTGACATGAGAATTTTTATGAGTTTTTCCCTTTCGGTACCAAAGGCACCAAAAAGTAGAGGTACAAAACACAAGAGGGGCTTCTAAGTCTAAAGAAGCTGCTATTCTAGAGTGTGTGCGTGTTACACATGCCTTGTGATCCCCGTTGTCCTTACCGACCTTCAAGAACAAGTCAATGATAATTGAGCAACATTATTAATTACATCACTGATAGTCTATCCGTTACAAATTTAATTAGGTTTACAAATGATATATCATTTGATAAGGGAAGTAGTCGTGTAAATAACGTTACTCATGATCTTTTGTGTGCTTTTCTTATCATAGAATGTGAGAGGGATTAGTCAATGCTCAGTTCGTGACCAGCTCACACCAAATATATTCCTTGATCTTTTTCTACTAAATGATTCTGGAGATCTTCCTTTGCTGTCTATTGTTTTGTTCTGTAATTGGATTCACAAAGGTCACATTCTCATACGCGTAGCTTAGCAGTAATAGATAACTAGTCTTTTTTTTTTTTTTGATAGGATAGCTAAGTAGTCTTTTGCTGTAAGAGTTGGAGTTTTGGATTATTCCCACCAAACATTAGTAATCTCATAAATTTTTATGTTCATAAAATATGTATATGTGACGCCATCTTTTTTTATTTTTATTTTGGCTATGACTCTTGATTTGAACATAAAACTTACAAATCTTAGAGATAATATTTTTAAGATTTAAATGTACTACAAGTCCCAGTGTTGATGAATTTTGAATTAGGTCCCTATAGAATTTTTTCTTTTTTTGGGATCCTTATAATTTGAAATTTTTTTAATTGGGTCCATATCATCACCCCCAATTATAACTCCGTCAGTTTAGTGCTTACATAGAAAATAATTTGTCTATGTGACAATAAAAGAAGTTAATGTGACGCTAAAGTAGCACAAAAGTTGACACCTTATCATCTTTACCAACTTTAAACTTCAAGAGAAAAGATGATGAAGTGACAATTTTTGTATCACTTTTGTATCACGTCAGCTTCTTTTATTGCTACATAGACAATCTGTTTGTTATGTGAGCACTAAACTAACGGAGTTATAATTGGGGGTGACGGCAGAGACTCAATTAAAAAAATTTCAAATTATAAGGATCCCAAAAGAGAAAAAAAAAAATTATAAGGACATGATTCAAAATTTGTCCAAATTATAGGGACTTGCAATACATTTAAATCATATTTTCAATACTACCTAATCACATGTCATTTGGTATAGTGCCACCTAAATTTTTTTTTTTAAAAAAAAAAAAACTTAAAAGTAAAGTCAATTAAAGGGTACATCACAATAGTTTAAGTACTCGATCTATGTTGAAAGTCCCTGCCTTGAGAATATGTGGGGTAGGATTTATTAAAAAAGATGGATAGATTGCACTTTGCACTTGATTGTTTAGTCTCATTATACCAAACAAAATAAAGATTAAACTTTATGTTTTGGATGAGGCCATGAGGACAAAGAAAACTACACAATCATACAATGTGGGGTAAAACTACTTGGGCAATTGTGTAGGTGTGTCAACACATGAATTAATTACATAACTAACATTATTCAATTTAGTTTCCAGAGGATACCCGATAGTTAAAGCATTATGGAGTACTTTATCATAGAGCTTTTCTATTCGAAATTTCTTTGGGACTAGGACCAATGAAATTTATGAGATAGGGGTAAATGGGCCATGATGTGTAGCTGACTGGACCCAAAAATATATATTACTCAATTCAGATGGTTTAATTAATTGATATGATTTGGTGATTAATGATATGTATATGAGTTTTTGGCTCGACATTAATCTGCAACTTTACTATGTTAGATGAAAAAATATATATTGAGTGAGACTAGCTGAACTTGATTTCTATCATATGATATAGTTTATAGAATGTTATATCATAAAGTTTATGTTTATATCACAATACTATTGTCATTATCATGTCGAGTTCAAGTAGAGAAGAGGATATGATTTTATCCCAGATTCTTTTTTCTAAGGAAAAGAAACAAAAACTCTTATGGCTAATTATTCAATAGAAAATGCTTGTAGTCAAAATTTTATTGCTAGAATGATGTAGACTTATAAATATCATTGGATAAATATGTGGTTCCTATTACTTTCTTTCATCCAACATTAATCATCTTAAATTTTGATAAGATTTTAGTAATTTTTTGATTAAACAATATTATTCTTATTCAATACTATAATTGGTATTGATATAATAGATAGAATTTACAAATTAGATAATCTTGTATAATCTATGAGCATAGACGGCATAAATCATCTCAATTTTCAATCTATCTATGATATAAATTATCACTTTACATGATCTAGATCCATTATAATTAGCAAACTTACAAATTACACCTAGCAATTCACCAAGACAACTTTTGATTGACAAATGAAATAGTAAATGACACATATGCAGAATGTGTTTGTAGTATGTTGAGTCATAAAGCTTCTCTATATAACCTTACTTTATATCATTATCATGTCGAGTATCTGTAGATAAGAGAATATGATTTTATCTCAGATTTTTTTTTATGAAAATAAGCTAAACGCTTACAAATTGAATCTAGTTGTTCACCAAGAAAACCTTTTGACTAACAATTGTAATTGCAAGAGATACATAATGGATAATCATGTTTCTGATAAATCCTTTCTAATTAAATTTTCTTGTTCAGCAATCATTATCCCTTTTTCCAAAACTTCTGGCCCAGCAGAAGAATGGAAACAAACATTATACGTTCTCATTGTTTGCCACTTGTTGTCTTCTTTAATTCTATCGCTTTCACCCCATGTGTAAAACCATATGCAGTCACATGCTTATCTCAAACTATTTTGGTTCCACGAAGAATCTGTAAAGGGTCTGCATAATTCAAATTAAATGAATCTGTTTTTGTAATTGAATTAAAGTTTAATCGGATCAATCATATAAAATTTTTGTAACCTCTGCTAAATTTGAATGGTTTGAAGTGTGCAAGTATAAAAAAAGTATGTAAATAATGCAACTTAAAAGAAATTATATATAAGAATAATTAATATTACGGGGATTCTATGATATCATATGAGCATGCTATACTACATTGACGTAGTAATCATATGTAATTTTCATATTTTATTGAATATAAATATAATTTATCTTTTTTTTTCAAATAAATTTAAAAACAGTTAACTTGTACACATATCATTCACACATTAATTATTCTCATATAGTATGACATACTATATAAATACCAAAAATATCTANAAAATAATTAACTATTAGTAGGACGATCATTTGTCAAGAAACAAAGTGGGATGACCATTAAGACACTTCACACGAGATAAAGCTCCTTTTGTCTCTAACAAAAAGTTTGGAGAAAAATCATTTTCAATCTTTTATTCTTATCAACAATGGGTTGTGCACAATTTTTGACTTTTAATGTACTTTGTATTCTAATAATTATATAATAATATAATTAAGATACCAATTAGCAGCACACAAGTAACACATCCTTTCCATATTTCACATACGTCACTTAATCAAGGATCAATGACGCATCCAATGACGAAAATGTCCCAATATTTAACTAATTATCCTAAGAACATATATGACACGGCAATCTAAAACGAAGGCTACGAATTGAAAGTCAATAATAAATAACCACATCACAAAAATAAAATATGATAACGATGAGAAAGTTAACATTGACCAACCTTCCACTTAGATCAGGGATGCAAATTCATCACACTTGGCTATTCTGCATTTTGCAGCTATGTAGTGGACAGTCATATATGAAGCATTGGTGAAATTCGGCAATAAAATCTCAAAGAAAGAATTCTAACTCCTATAAAATTAAAATATTTAAAGAATAAAGTAGATTTTGATAGTTATTCGTAAAACAAATAAATTAAGTCAATACGTGCTTGTGTTTGTTTTCATTGATGGTTGTTAAGATTATAGAGTTGAATATATTAATTAGTATTAGATTACACTATGTAATTTAATATCATCTAAAAAGTGTAATTAAAGTCTTCTAATAAAACTCCGCATGCAATTCAAGATTCACTACAAGAAAAATGTTTTTTTAGTCATGAACTTTTCTCACGGACTAAAATTCCGTGAGAAAATCTCGTGATTTATCATGGATTTTCTCATGGAATATGACTGTTGAGAAGTTCTCACGAACAAGATTGTTTGTGAGAAAACTTCGTGAAGAAATCTGTGAGAAATCCTGTCTCAATTGTCCCCATTAATATGTTCGTTTTTCTCACTTAAATGGTTTGTGAGAAATTTTAAATTTTCTCACGGGCTTTCTTACGAATTGCTAAGTCCGTGAGAAACTTCAACGCATCATTTTACTTAAAATTTAAATTTTTTAGGGATTTTCTCATGAAAAAAAAAGCCACGAGAAAGTCTGTGAGAAATTTGGGTTTTATCTTCTCTGATTTCTCTCCCTCTGCTTGTGTGAGCTTCACTCTATCTTCTATCCTATTCTCATCTCATCTTCAACCCTAAGCCCAATCCCTATTTTCCCCAAATCCGAACCGGTCTACTCTGGTGGTGATTCCTGATCTCTGCACGGCGGTGATTTCTAATCCGATCGCCTCCCTCACTCGGTCTCACCCTCTGTCAGTCTCGATCTCACTCTCTCTAACTCGATATGTATGACATTTAGTTTAGGGTTTGAGGTTTGTTTGAGCTTGATTATTTCTGATTAATTTGGATGGGTTTAAATTTNGTGATTCCTGATCTCTGCACGCGGTGATTTCTAATCCGATCGCCTCCCTCACTCGGTCTCACCCTTTGTCATTCTCGATCTCACTCTCTCTAACTCGATATGTATGACATTTAGTTTAGGGTTTAAGGTTTGTTTGAGCTTGATTATTTCTGATTAATTTGGATGGGTTTAAATTTGAGTTAATTTGCTGTTAGGAATTGGGGATTTTGATGCTGAATTGATTTGGGTAATTGAGGAATTGATTCATGATGTATTTGGTTTAAGTGGTTGAGTTGAGGAATTATGTGAGATAATGCAAAAGTATGGTAATTTGCCTCTTAATTTTGTTGGGTATTTAATTTAGTTTAACTTATGGTTTAATTTGGCATTGAATTATTGATTGTATGGTTGAATTTGTTGGATAATGGCATTGTTGATTGCTATATTATGGCATTGTGAATTTTTGTGGCTTAATTTCTATTGAGTTGTTATGTATTTAATTTGGCTTAATTGATGGGTATTTTATCCTGTACAACTGTGTGGAATTTTAAATTCCTAAATTGTTCCAATTTTAAGGGAGATTCTATCAAATTTTTTATTGGGGTTTAAGGGTAGGGGTTTAAGGATTTAGGTTTAGGGGTTTAGATTTAGTGATTTAGGATTTGATTACTATTGGATTAATTGATCTTTAAGGACTTGATTTTGATTTTCATTGTATATATTTGTGATTTTTGTTGGCTTAATTTTTGTTGAATTGTATAGGCTTTTAATTTGGCTTAATTTTTTTTTTTCTGTTGGCTTAATTTCTATTTAATTATTGGGTATTTAATTTAGTTTAATTTTTTATTTGGCTTGGCTTAATTTCTGTTGAGTTGTTATGCATTTAATTTGGCTTAATTGCTAGGTATTTTATCTTGTACAATTGTGTGAAATTTTAAATTTCTATATTGTTCCAGTTTTAAGAGAAATTCTGTCAAATTTTTGGCAGGGTTTAGGGGTTTAAATTTGGGATTTAAGGTTTAGGATTTTGTGTTTAGGATTTAGGGATAGAGATTGCGATTTATGGTTTAGAATTGAGGTTTTGGGTTTAGGTTTGAGGTTTAGAATTTAGGGGTTAGGATTTTTTAATTTTGGAATTTAGGGTTTAGAGTTTTAAAATTTTAGAATTTAAGGTTAAGGTTTTTTAATTTTGGGGTTTAGGACTTAGTATTTTAAGGTTTAAGTTTGACTTTAAGAGTTATTGTTTTTATTTTTCTAACAGTTTCATTGGTTTTATTTAAATTGTATGACAGATGTCAGACCACCCGAGACGGTAATCTCCCACAGCTAGGTTGCCGTCCAGGAGGGACAGAGGCAAGGCTGCTGTTTGGCCTTCTTAGACTGAGCTAGTCTTGTCTATGTTCATGCCGACTCCGAGGTTGGCACGCACCTTATCACCCACTACGACGGGGGAGGAGTGCTCAGGAGTCACGACCCCAGGCTTAGCATTGTTGACCGCTGCAAGGTCGTCTCACGCGAGTTTGTCCATTTCAGACTCTCCACGATCGAACTCCCAACTGTCTGATGATCGACTAGTTATTATGCCACACAAGAGGAAAGAGTAAGTTAATTCTAATATTTTTTATTTGAATTTTTTTATTACTTTATTTTTATTACTTAACAATTAACTATGTTGTTTTTTTTTTTTTTAGCTTTTACCCTTCCAAGGAGCATGTAAACGTACTTTTGGCTGTCTACAAGTCGAAGTACGAGCAATCTTGGCCAGACTTTACCTCAGTTTCTGATGAGGTAAAAGAACTTTGGTGGACAGAGTTTAAGGTAAGAAATAATTGATTTCATTTTATTTACTAACATTTTGTTATACATGTTTACTAAATTTGATATTCTATTTATCATTGCAGAGAATATTGTGTCTGGAAGCCCTAGTACGAAAGTTAGATTTGTAAGGTCTGGCTCTCTAAGTTCTCAAACAACATTTGCATATCTTTCTGAGACATTAGGATCGAGAAGAGAAATGACGATTGGTTGTCTGATGCGGTACTTGAGGCCCTTAGAGCAGTATGAGCTTAGTATAGGGTCATCTTTGAGAAGAACAAGAAAAACCATTCTTTAGATCAATGACAGGCATTCCACATATATGACTCTATCACCGTCTCTGATTACAAACAGAGGTTGGTAAGTTTTTAATGTAATAACATAATTTTTTTTTATTAATAGAGTCAATTTATGTTTATTAACAGTTTATGTTTTTTGTAGATGAAGGAGTTGGGCAGAATGCCCAACGTTTTGGAGGTTTTCCGTCATCTCCAGCACGACTCTAGTAAGGGTTGGATACATCAACAGGCGGAGTCTAACTATGTAAGTATTAAATTCTTTCTTAAGTATTTATGTGAGTTATATGTATTAATTTTATTACTAATTTAATTATTTTATCTACGCAGACTGAGTTTAAGAGATATCGATTTGAGAGTCAAGCCGAGTCTTTTTTTTTTTTCTTTTGTCGACGACACCAAGCTATGGCTTGATGTCGTCGGTGGGAAGAATAAGAAGGGTCGGGTTAATGGCATGAGCTCTGAGGCCGATGTTTTGAACTCCACCTCCGCACAAGTTACCTAACCTTCCCAATAGCCGGATGCGGCCTTGTCTGAGGTCTTGTCTTAGATGGCGAGCTTGCAGCAGGAGATGACTCGCCTCTGCCCAGTGGCCGACGCATTAGTTGCGAGTGGCATTTCACCTGAGGCGCTCACCTCTATACTAGGATAGTTACTGTTGATACCCAAATTTGTACATGAATTATTTTTGGGATCATGCTCTTTGAAACTGTTGATACCTAATTTTGTCCAAGTCAACTTAGTTTAATTTAGACTTATTGATACTCAAATTTGCACTTATTCTCTATTGGACTAAGCCCATTTGTGTATATTGACTTTTTAAAATTTTTCTTATAGGTGCAATTTAAATATCTCAAAAAAATTACAAAAAACAAAAACAGAAAGAATAAACACAAATCAAAATAGGTTACAAAATATTTTTCATTTTATCTAAATAAAAGATCTTGTCCAAAGAGAGACAAAAAAAATTAAATGAACAAAGGTGCAGCATAAGCAATCCTTTGGCATTTTCTGTGAGTAGGCCAGTTCCATTGCCACTGCAAGATGATACCACATTTTGTTGACCAGCTACCAGTGCCTCATTTGGCTACACAACCTGTAGATGGGAGAAGAAAAATTTAGCAACTAACTACAACTTTTGGCTATAAAAAGCTCTAAGTAGATACAGAGAGGAACCACCGAAACAGACACCAGGATATACATTGAGTGATACAAAGAGAGAACCAATTTCTGAAGCAAAAAAAGAGGGCACGAAACAACAACAGTCACATAAACATCTAGTTCAGGTACCAATAATCATCTCATTTTCGTGCTAAATTTTCATTTTATTCTACAACATATAGCATGTTAATAACTTCATAAATTGGTTAAGCCTCATTCTCATTCCCTTTATTTTTTCAACAAAAAAGAAAAATCTCAAATTAGAGAGAGAAACCCCCTTTTAAAGAGAGAAATCGAATTGGAAAAGAGGGAGAACTAATTTTTTTTAGCCAACAAAACATCAAACCTAGGGATGACAATTTGCCCCAGATCCGATGGGGCCCGATATTTTTACCCAATCAAGTATGGGTAAAGGGCCAAAAAAATGTGGATGGGGATGGGGATGGGGATGGAGAAAGGGAAGGAGAATTTTATGGGTAATTTTATATGAAATTTTTATTGGCAAACGACGTCGTTTTTGGCTAAGGTTTTCCCACTAATACTGACTGATCCTCCCTCAAGACCCTTACTCCCTCGAGCTTCCATCCATTTCCCCCAAAATCTCAAATCCCTAAGCCCTTTACTCTCTCCCCCTCATTCCCTCCGCTTGTGGTATTGCGGTTGTTTCTGGTGTCTACTTTTTTTGCCAGAGTTATCCTTTTTTTAGTGCCGGTGAGGTGAGTCCATATGCATCCTTTGTTTCTGCCTTTGTGCTCTCTCTATTTTCCTCCATGATTATGTTAGCTTGCTATAGTATCTGCTCTCTCTGGACAATCTCTTTTGTTTCTCCCTTTGATGTGTGAACTCTGAAGTTAAGAACTATAATTTTGTTGAACCATGCTTTTTCATTCTTTCTTATTTTTTTTCTTCTTGTTTTCCGTATTTCCTTCTATGTTCCACACAAGGTTTCCGTATTTCCTTTTATGGTTTAAGGGGTTTCCCTCCAACTTGTTGGAAAGAGAGGGAAAGCATACAAGGTTTGTGAGAGAGAAAATATTGAAAGATAATTTTTTTCTATTTTGATTTTAATATTTTATTTTGGGCACCTTTGATTCACAGAGAGGCTTTGACAGGTATTTCTGACAGTAGAAGTGTGTTCACATCCACAAAAATACCCTATAAAATTCTAATTTAACCATAGCCACCCATTCCCTCTATATAAATGACTGGGTTTTTTCATTCATTGCCCACCAGCTGTTTGCTATTTTGCCCCTGAGAGAAGAACAAGGAACGAAGTGAGATAACTGAGCAATTTGTAAAACAGAGGATAATTGAGGTGTGGTGAAGATTTTGTTGGAGAGTGAAGGGGAGGCCTACCCTTCTACGTTCCGCACGTTTGTCCATTAACCAACTGGGAGCTTGACTTCTTGGTTGAATTATTTAGTCAATTGAAGCTATCACTTATTCAAGACAAGTCATCGCAAACCTTTCTGTCTTAAATGCCATCAAGAAAGTACCTTGGATGACTTTTGGAAATCTAGTGTTTCTTGTGATATTATCATTATCTTGAAATCAATGTTGCCAATAAACTGCCAGTGTGAAAAATTTGAAATAGAAATATCAGTTCTGTAAGAATTCTTAAAATTCAATCAGAGTAGATTTTTTGGAAATGAATATAGTTTTGTTTCTTAAAAACTCTCTAATTCTATTGTTTTTGTTGTGTCTTAACTTTTAAATATGGAATTTCTTCTGATAATAACATGCTTGCCTTTTAAATATGGAAGACAACCTTATACCCATCTTCCATTTTAAAGAAGAAAATCGACTTAGAGTGAGGATTTTTTAGAAAGAGATTTTTAGAGAGAGAAACAGAGCTTTAAGATAAGGAAGTGGAGAAATTTTGAGAGACAGTTAAGATAAAGAGGAAGGATCCTTACCTTAGCCATCAATTCTTAAGAGAACAAAGTCAAATCCATGCTTGATCTTTGGATCAAGGGCGACAGGGAGAGGGAGAGGATGAGTATTGTGTTTTAGCTTCCCTGGCAGTTTTCACTTTCTCAAATTCGTGCTTCTCCTTTATTTCACGTTTTTTTCTTTTATTTATTCATTTAATGGCTTATTTCTTTCTTTTGTTGGTTATTGCTGAATGAGCTTCTAGTTTTCTGATTTATGTTTCTTTTGTTCTTGTTGGACTGATTTGTTATTTGAGTATTGGACTGGCCCATTTCATTTTTGTTTCTCCTTCATTTACTTTGCTGGTTAGGTTAAGTCCTGATGGGTTGAATCTGAAATGAGCCAATCAATTTATGGGTTCAGCTTTCTTTTTCTATGGATTTGGGTCATTGTTTTAATTTAGGCTTTGTTGTTTTTGGATTGGGTTGATTCTTATGGATTCATATGGGTTGATCCATTTTGTTTTGGGCTTTGCTTGTTTATTTGGGCTTATGTATTTGCTAGACTAGACTTATTCTTTGGTTAATTTTTCTTTTCTATGGGCCCATTTCATTTTTTTAATCCATTTATTTTTGTTTGGGCTGAATCTATTTAGGTTGGTCCATTCTTTTTACTTAGCTTTACTTGCAATTTTGGAGTGTTATGTTTGGGCCCACGTTTTTTATTTGTTGAGTTTACATTATTTTGTAGTTAGGTTACTAATCATTTTTATTAGGTTGCATTTGATTTAATTATTGTAAGTTTATGACTTTAGTTATGAGGTTAGTGTTTGGGGCTTTGCTCATTTGATATTTGTTGGATTTTTATTATTCAATTTGGATTTACTTTATTTACGACACTTGTTTTTCTTTAGGGTTAATTTTAATTTTTTTTATAATTATTCTTATTCATCATTTTTTTTTATGTTATCAGTTTATTTTAAATATTTTATATGTTTTTTTTCCTTTCATAAGAATCAAAGTTCGACGACGGATTAAGTTAGGAAATAATTGTGTTAACAATTTTTTCTAATGTTCCTGAGGTGAGGGATACATTTTTTGGTTATACTAGAGGTATTAGAGTGGCTAATGAAATTTCCAATAAAACTTTGATTCTTTTAATTATCGTAATTTTTGACATTTTTTCTCATTTTATCATTATTTTTGTTAATGCTGGAATAAGATTACTGACGAGGGAATAATTAAAGATAATCGTAATGACGACGATTCCTTGATATTTCGAAAGTGAGGAGTGTCATTTTAGTCTTTCCAGATATACTGGTGGACTTAAAGAAAGATCTTCGATAAAAATCTTTTGCCACAAATCTCGAACTCATTTCTTAAACACATAATAAATTATATTTTGTGTATTTAGTTAACACTTAGTAAAATTGCCAAAAATTGCCTATGATGGAATAAATTAGAAGAAGATTGTAATGATAGTCATTGTCTCTACCTAATAGTCTTGATGCATCTTTATAGGTTTTGCCAGAGGTACTAGTAGGGCTTAATAATACATTAATATATTTTAATGACTAATTTTATTCAACAATTTTTTAGATGACATAAAATAAATTGGTAACCGTTCGCTAGAACGAGAGTCGTATGCTGCTAACATCTTCCCTACACGTAACCAACTCTCTTACCAAACTCTGATAACGTAGACTAAACCTTTTTGTAGGCATCCAATCATGTCTTAAATTGATTGGTGGCGACTCCATTAGTTTTCTTCAATCATTCTTTTTAATTAAAAAAAACTTTACAAACCTACACTTTACACATTTTTTTTTTCGGCTCGCGTCGTTGCGCGTTTGAAAAGGACGTTGTGACAGGAACCATATTTCTATGTGCTCAATTGAAACATTTCAATACTACAAAATAAAGCAGATATAGCTAAAAATGCTAATAAAAATCACAAAAAATACAAAAAAAAATTATTATTAATAACAATAAAACAAAAGAAGCAAGAATTGAATTATCTACTGCAGTCTTGACTCCTAGGTGGTAATCTCAGTTTCAGCGAAATGCTATTCACTAATTCAACTTTTGGTGAAATGCCGAAAATTCAGCTCGGTGCCCCTGCTCCGTTATACTTGCCAGTGCAAGTTGCAAAAAGCAGAAAAATTCACATAAGTGCAACTTGCACAATTCTTCAACTATAAAATGGATACAGAGTGATACATAGGCAAGGATACAAACGAAGAATAAAATTTTGAAACACAAAACAACAAAAAGCAGGAAAATCCAGTACCACACAAAGGGAAAAACTCAAAAAATTTCATCATCTTAGGTACTAATACTATCTCGCATTTTTTTGTTGTGATAAGTTTCTTGTTGGTTAAGCACTACACAAAGCACAAATCCAACCCCACGATTTTTGATATCATAAAAAAAAAAATCATCAAATCACTTGCCATTTTTTCATTTTTGTTTTTGGACAACAAGGGGTGGCATCGTCGATGGCGATGGCGATGGCTCCACCCCATTCCCATTGTCCATTTTTCTTAGATAAAACAAAACCCAAAAATCTTAAGGGAACCAAACAAAGACACTACAAAGAGGAAGAAATCTTTCTTGCCAACGAAAATCAGATCCATAGCTAGGTGGCTCCACCGGCAGCGATGGTTCCACCAAGCTTGTCCCAAGCCCCCAATTTCTACAGAGAGAAACCCCCTTTTAAGAGAAAGAGACCGAATTAGGGAAGAAAGAGCCAAAAATTAATTCCACCCCTAAATCAATCATTTTTCAGCAAGAGGGAAACCCCAAGGTAGTGAGAAAAACAGAGTTAGAGTGAGAAATTTTTAGAGAGATAAATGAACTCATAGAGATAGAAAAATTGAGATTTAGAGAAAAAAATAAAGAGAGAATGGGGAATTCGTACCTTTGCTACCGATGGATGAAAAATAGAACCAAATCTATGAGAGATTTTTCTCCACCAACGTTCCCCCATGTCTCTTGCTGTTTTTCCCACACCCGCCCTTCTCCCTATTCTCGTTTCCTTCTTGCTCTTTTTTGATTGTGCATTTTAGTTTTCAATACATTTATTTCCTTTTTATCTTTTTTGTTTAGATTGGGATCATTTGGGCTTTTAACATTACTAATAGGGTTTCTTTAGGTTTAGTTATGGTGGGTTTGTTTTATTTTTGTTATGGAGTTAGTATTGGGCTTTGTTTAATTAGCATTTATGGGGTTTTATTACCAATTGGATGAGGCCCACAAATTGGGTTGTTAGTCCCAGTTTTTTTGTTCTTTCTTTTCTTTACTTACTTTTTTTTTTTAGTAATGTTAATATTTGTTATTTGTTAATTGGGCTAGTTTAAATTGGGCCAGCCCATTTATGTCTCTTATCTCTTTTTTTTTTTCTTGTTAAGATTATGTTTTGGTATCTCTTAATTGGTTTATGTCATCTTTTAATTGGGTTTATCTTCTATTTAAGAGTTGTAATATTTGATATATTCAATTAGTTTTTTTTTTTATAATTTTAGATCTCTTTCTTNCCAATTTCTACAGAGAGAAACCCCCTTTTAAGAGAAAGAGACCGAATTAGGGAAGAAAGAGCCAAAAATTAATTCCACCCCTAAATCAATTATTTTTCAGCAAGAGGGAAACCCCAAGGTAGTGAGAAAAACAGAGTTAGAGTGAGAAATTTTTAGAGAGATAAATGGATTCATAGAGATAGAAAAATTGAGATTTAGAGAAAAAAAAATAAAGAGAGAATGGGGAATTCGTACCTTTGCTACCGATGGATCAAAAATAGAACCAAATCTATGAGAGATTTTTCTCCACCAACGTTCCCCCATGTCTCTTGCTGTTTTTCCCACACCCGCCCTTCTCCTTATTCTCGTTTCCTTCTTGCTCTTTTTTGATTGTGCATTTTAGTTTTCAATACATTTATTTCCTTTTTATCTTTTTTGTTTAGATTAGGATCATTTGGGCTTTTAACATTACTATTAGGGTTTCTTTAGGTTTAGTTATGGTGGGTTTGTTTTATTTTTGTTATGGAGTTAGTATTGGGCTTTGTTTAATTAGCATTTATGGGGTTTTATTACCAATTGGATGAGGCCCACAAATTGGGTTGTTAGTCCCAGTTTTTTTGTTCTTTCTTTTCTTTACTTACTTTTTTTTTTTAGTAANTGTTAATATTTGTTATTTATTAATTGGGCTAGTTTAAATTGGGCAGCCCATTTATGTCTCTTATCTCTTTTCTTTTCTTGTTAAGATTATGTTTTGGTATCTCTTAATTGGTTTATGTCATCTTTTTATTGGGTTTATCTTCTATTTAAGAGTTGTAATATTTGATATATTCAATTAGTTTTTTTTTTATATATAATTTTAGATCTCTTTCTTTTGTTTAGGACCTTTGTTTGTTTTAAGTTACTCTAATCTTTATTTATTCTTTGTTTATGAATATTGTCACTTTATTTTTATCTTAAAAATCATAGTTTTTTTTTTTATATGCTTCATGCATTTTATATTATACTTAATCATTTTTGTAAATAAAACCAAGCTCGATGACGAATTAAATTAGGAAATAATTGTGTTGATAATTTTTTCTAATGTTCTTGAGGTGAAGGATAAATTTTTTGGTTATGCTAGATGTATTAGTATGGACAATGAAATTCTCAATATCATTTTCATATTTTTAATTACTATCTTTCTAGCATTATTTGCTACATTGTAATTCATCTCATTACATTTCATCATTATTTTTACTTATGCTAGAATAAAATTACCGACGAGGGAATAATCAAAATTAGTCATAATGATGACGATATTTTGACATTCCGAAAGTAAATGAGTTTCTCTAGTTTTGCCAGAGGTACTAGCAGGACTTGAGATTAACTCCTAATAAAAATCTTTTCTATGTATAATTCTCCAAAAAATCTTCTCTATGCATAATATCATACTTTTATTTACCTTAAAGTGCTGATTAAAAGTATCGACGAGAGAATAATTGATAATAGCTGTGATAACGGCGACTCCTTGACATTCCAGATGTGAGGAGTGTCCATTTAGTCTTTTCAGATATACTAGTGGACTTAAAGAAAGACTTTCAATAAAAAATCTTTTGCCACAAATCTCAAACTCATTTTTCTAATATCTTTGATAAATTATATTTCATATATTTTCTAGTTATTACTCAGATAATAAAGATGTTAAGACTTGCTTATGACAGAATATATTGAGAGATGATTGTAATGACAATCATTATCTCTACTCAATAGTCTTGAGACATCCTTTAAGTTTTGCCAGAAAGACTGGCGGGACTTAGCAAAGTATTACTTTATTTTAAAACATAATGTTATGACCAATTAATCTATTTAGAAAAGATAACAATTGATTCAATAGGTAACCGTTCTAAGAACGGACATTATAGGGTGCTAACATCTTCCGTACACGTAATCAACCCCTGAATCCAAACTCTAAACGTATACCAAATTTTTTAGGTGTTCAATCGCATTATTCCATTTGTTAAAAATGAAATAAAACAATTGGTGACGACTTCATTCTTTTGTATCATATCATACACCTTATCTTTTATTTTTCTCTTGGAAAGGGGGGGTTTCGACGCTCTGCTTCGCACTCCCAAAAGAGACGTTGCGACAGTTACACCAGCAGCATCCAAGATTTGGTTTGGCCCCGTAGCTTGCCACTGAGGACAACATTGACGAGGAGGACTAGTGCTTATAGGGTTTAGGGTTGTATTTTTTTTTATTGTATAATATTTTTTTATTAATAAAATTTAGTTATATTTCATTTAATTTTGTTTATTAATTTGATTAAATGTTTAGAAAAAATAAATTGTTATTTTGAAAAAAATTCCCAAATAAAAAAATTATTTAGAAATATTTTTCTCATTGAGAACTATCCGTGAGAAATTTCTCAAAGAAAATTCATGATTTTCGCGTTAGACATTCTCACGCGTAACAAATATTTATCTGTGAGAAATTTCTTACAAATCAATTTATCCGTGAGAAAATGCTTTTGTCACCCATGTTTTTCTCTCACCCATAAGTCTGTGAGAAAGTTCGTGAGAACACTGTTTTTAGCGGACTTTTTCATCATTTCTCATGAATTTATTTTGTGAGAAAATGACAATTTTCTTGTAGTGATTACATTCTATAATTCAAGATTATATGAATTTAAGATTACTCTCATTATCATACCAAACAAGATAAAGAAATCTTAAATGTTTCTTAATTCAATATCACAATGTAATCAAAGAGGACATCATACCAAATACCTTTGTTATCTGGAATCAAAAACATTTTACGCTTGAAGTTAAATAGGAATACTATTTAGCCCGATTATTTGCACTGAAGTGGAAACCAAATTTACATGGCATTCATTTCGTGCTAGTATTAAAATCATGCATGGTTTGGCTCTTGGCGCACTACAAAAAAAAAAATGTGTATTTTTTAATGGAACAAAATTCTAACAAAAATTCTAATGGAATTTGTTTATCGTTAGAATTATCGTTAATTTTTTTTTTTAATTTCAACATCGTTGGAATTCCAAAAATTCAAGTTGCACCAATTTTTATTTTTTTTTTAATTTTTGGAATATTCCAACGGTTGATGTGAATGGCTTTTCTGTCCAACAATTTCATATGTCACTGTAATTCAGTATCAGATTTAGGGCTAAATAGTGTTTTCCAAAACTGAAAGAGTCCACGATTTTAAAAGTGGATATGTAAATTGGCTACTTCCTTTGTCAAAAGAAAAAAGAAAAAAGGGCAACTCCTATATCCACAAGTTATCTCAATACCTAAGATTAATCTACAAAAGTTCTCAATTACTACAATTAATGGATCAACCTTGCCAGCAGTATGTCTTAATTAGTTACACCCCATAGATTTTCAAGCCAAAAAATGTTGGAATCTTTTTGCCAGCAGCCTGTCTCATTGAAAATTTTCATCCACTTATAAATACAGTCCTTCAAATCCTCACAATAGCAGAGAAAATGTAAAGAGATAAATTAACAATAATCTTCATCAAACCATATATCAACATCGATCAATAATACAGAATGGGATGAAGAAATTCATGTTAATAAATGAATTAACTACGTATTTTATGATTTGTAATCATTGTTTGTAATTGGAAAAATTTATATTTATGTGTTTAATTTTTAAGATATCTTGTAGTAAGGGTGCTTTAGGAGTTTATTCCTTTTTTCTTTTGGTTACTGCTATTCCCATTAGGATTAGTTAGGTATTTTTTTTTGGGGTCTTGTGCTAATATATAGAATTAGGCTTATTGAGTTGCCTATATAAGGCATATTATGTCTCTTGTTTTAGAGCTTTCAAGATTTTATGAAACGAACCCCCAATTTAGTATTTGTTACCGTTGTTTGTTACAGTTTCTTGAGAAGCTGCCAACATTGGTATAATTGATAACATTTCTTCCAAATCTCAACGAAAATTTGTGTTATAATAAAATTATGTATTGGAGGCTATACAATAGGGTAACATATCCCCTCCCAAAATTTTACTCCACCCGCTTTTAATTAAAAAGCTATAGTGAGGGAATATATTCTCTTTTTTCCTTCTCTCTAATTCAACTGCACGATACCAGGTATCAATCTACGGTTGATATAACGAAATTGCAGTTTTTGACTAAAGTGCTTCAGTTTAGATGCTAATTGTTTCTCTTTTTGGGAGATTATGAGAACTTCCACGCTAAAGAAAAGAAGGAAATTCTAAGGAAACAAGCAAAAATCTGAGTCCTATGTTTGAACCTCTTACTTTCTAGGTCTATGCGTGTTTTTTCCTTATAAACAGGAAATCTTGAATTTGAAAGCTATGATTGCAGATTGTTTGAAAATGTTGGTTATAGAAAAATGAGATAGGTGAATAGATTCAGATGCCTTGTATTACTGCTTTCAAGTTGCTTCAGTAGTGTTTCTTTGTTGTTTATCAGGTGTCTACATGTAGATATCCTTACCTAGAGGCTCAAACAATCTTTGGCCTATTTAGGCCAAATTATTTTAATTACCAAAATGCCCACATGCCTTTATATATATAATACTTTCTAACATGTAAGATTATTTTTTAGACTCTCTTCATTTATTACTGTACTTACTTGAGACCGACTTAACTTGGTTTTTAGAGTCCAGATATTCTTAACTTGGCCATTAATTCACTTGTATTCATTATGCATATCAGACCTTAAGCTCAAACCGACCTTAATCCATTCACCTAACCTAACCCTCCCGATCTCAACAGAGACATCGGCACTACAAATATTAAGATGATTTAATTCATAAGCTCATCCACTTTCTTTTAGCAACTTAACAAAATTTTGATGTCATAGTCACATTTCAATCGGCTTGTACTAATGGATTATTTAGAAAAACAACATTAGCGCATGCAGTGCCCCAAAACGCCAAATAGAAACCAAGGAAAAACAATGCCTGGTAACCACTAACCACCAAAGAACAATTATAGAAATAGCCGTTAACCGTGTAAAGCACTCAATCAAGGCCTAAAAGCCTCACAAACTGCTCTTAAAAATTGGACTAATATACTCACCTGTTAAACAGGTCAAAACCTTGAAATGAACCTATCCTTTGTTGTTGATTTTCACCCTCCTGGATATTATTTACTTTCTTCTCATCCTTATTGTCAACATCCATGTATTCAGTAGCTGATGGACGATCCAATTCAACAATGAATGAGGGATCAAGGCTAAAAGAAGGTGAAGTGATCTCAAGTGAAGTTTCAGGCGAAGCATCCAGCGATGGCTGCACTGAGTATGGATTCCTTAGAGCTGCATTTTTCTTCGCCTTAGTACGCCAATGTTGGAGGCCTGTAACCACATGCTCCGTGAACACAGCTTTGCTCATTGAACTACCCATCTGTAACAAATTACATGTTATGTGACAAATATTAGACTAAATAGAGCAAAACTTTAACTACTTATCATATATTAGTTTGGTGTTTGCTAAGCTACATTTAGCACTTTTTGGGGTAGGCTACCCTCCACCCAGATGGGTGGGTTCCTGTGAGACCTATCAAGTGATTTTGGTATCGTTGCGAAGATATAAAAAAATTGAGTTACTCAGTATATGATGAAATACAAAGTTATTTATACAGTGTAAGAATGACACAATATAGGAAAGCATGCCAAATTCTTTTCTTTCTTTTTTTACAAAAATTGAATTTTTTGTTTGGCACACTTTCCTATATCATGTCGTTTTTGCATTTTATAAGAACTGTGTGTTTTGTCACATACTGTATAACTCAATTTTTTGAAATTTTGGCAATAACATAAAATTCGGCCTTTGAGTCTCACCAGAGCCCCCCAATCAAGGGTGAGTAGCGAGGAAGTGTTGCTTAGCAAACACCAGTTAGTTTTATACATAATGCAACAAGTTGAAGAAATAAAAAATTCAAAGAACTAAATAAATTAGTGATATGTTGCAGTTGTAATTGGAAGAAAATGTGACTGCTAAAATTTGAAAATCACATCTTCTTGATAATATATGATTTGCATCTTAGGTAAAGTTAATTGTTTTACATGTGTACCTGAGTTACCAACGCATAGAGGGGTAGTGTCACATAACCACAAAGGATTTGTACTAAAACACCCGTAGCAAGTCTTATAATGATATCCTCAGTTTCTTTGTGGAAACATGATCTCATGCCGAAACGGATCTGAATTTTGGTAGGGGAAAAGAAACAGCATTAGATTTGTGTTTGTTTGATTTTGAACAGAGGATTCAGCTTGATGTCTTAATAGTGAAAATGGTGATACTTACCCAAGTCCAAGTGAAAAATGCCAGTTGAAAGGAATTCTGCATAGTACAATAAAATTGATTAGTTTCACTACTGGAATTCAGGCTAAGAAGCTTGTTGAGAAACCTCATGCTGTTATAAAATTTTTGAAGATAAACCACCAATTAATGATGGGAGAATCACACTTGGCCAAATTAACCCAAAAATTTAAGCGATTAAGAAAAGGAATTAGTTTTCATTTATATCTGACAGAATCACCTGAAACAATATGAAGCTCATAAGTTGTAGAAGCAGCTTGGGCCATCCAAACCAGAAAAAATGGTCACTGGGCCTTACAAGCAAAGTTCCTCTGACTACATGGGACTTGTCATGACTATCCAAGCACATTTTTGTTATTATGCCTTTTAGCTTTGTTCCCACCAACGACAGCATCTGCAGAACACAAACAAGAAAGATTCTAACTCTTTTCTTCTCCATTTACACAATTAAAGCATACTCATGGCTGAAGTACTAGTTGATTTTCTTACCACTAGAGGAATAAAGGGCAGCCAGAAATAGCTGTGGAATGCTGCAGGAGGAGGAAGAAGAAGAAAACCGAAAAAAGTTGGAAGAGCTTGTTGTGTTTGTGAGATGAGCTTTTATCATAATTAGATGGTCTTAGTACTTACCATTTGCATGGAGGAATATGAAACCTACAGAGAATATCCACATCCACCATCTGAAACAGAATACCAACCAAGTTTCTGATGAACTTTTGTGCATGAAAGAAACCATGATAAAAGGTTCAAATGCACTCTAATTTAGCGGTGTACCTTATTCGCATTACAACTTTAAAATCTTTTTCCAGAGCTCGTTTTATATATTTTTGGAAGTCAAAATTGCTTCCTTCTGCAAAATGGGCCTGAAGGATAGAAGTAGCCACCCAAATGCGTTAGTTCAGATTATTCGTGCTATAATTAATCTAAAGCTGCTAGATTGAAAATTTGCATTACCATAATGAATCCGTGTCTAAGAGTGAGGTAATCAACTTTTGAGACAGACTTATAAAATTGTCTAAGGAAACAGACCTGCACAAGAGCAGAAAGACACCACACATCATTCAACATTATGCTGGTGGCAGATATAGTAACGGATACTTAGTTTAACTGATAATTGAACTTACTGGCCAAAAGAGAATTGGATTGTTACTCCAATAGTTAAGATGCCTCTTCCCAAATGATGTTTGATGAGTGAGCTGAAACCTTCTAGGATCTACATTTCCAAAAGTTAAGGAAAGAAATGAAATGAAGCACATGATTAACTTACATATATTTTGGTAGAAGTAAAATTTAATTTCTTATAGTAGTTAAGAACCAAACTCTATTATCTTTGTGATCCTAGTTGGAATAGAATTGCATTAGTGATGCAATCTTTCTTAGTAAACAATCTATACCTCCCATAAAGTTTGATGAAATTAGACAGACATTCATTGTTGCCTTAGAAATTAAACAAAGCTCCCTTATTTTACATTTTACCATGACAAATGGGCTGTGTCCAATTTGGGTTGGGCTGAGTTGGTTTTCAAACTGGCCAACAAATAGACAACCGAGCCCTATGCAGGCTATAAGCTAAATGGGTCAGCTCACTAGCCCTATTACTATTTAAACCAAATAATTTGTAGTTAAGTAGTATTTAAGTTGCCCTTAAAACTTGTGGGTTATATGTTAGAATACAGAGTCATAGCCAAAAGTGTAAAAAAAAAACTAAATAAATAAAAAGTGGTTATTACTATTTAAAATTGATCTAAAAATTACAATTTTGGGCCTTTTTTTTAGTGGTTTTGGTTATTTAGGCTAAATTGTTAATGGTCCTAATTGAACTAAAACAAAGATGCATAAAATTAAAAGCAAAGATTTGACATAAAATTAAAAAGCTATTGAAAAAGCTTTAAAATAGCTAAATAATATTATTGGACATAAGATTTGACCAAATTTCATAATTATAAGTAACAAAATGCATAAAATAGTTCAGTAATTCAACATATTAAATTTTTTATTGCTAACTTTTTCAATTGCATAGAATATAAAATTTAATTTAAATTATTTTAAATTAATTTTCACTATTTTATTACTTTTAAATGTAATTTCCTTCAATTTTTTTTTTAAATTATTGGGGTTATATGTGTTTTTTTTTTAATATTTTCAATGAATAATTGTTTTTTTTTAAAAAAAAATCATCATCAAGTATAAACCCAATTCTAAACCAGCAAGCATATCCTATATTTATTGACAGGTTATTTAGGCCAACCCAACCCAGACCCATTTTGACAGCTATAATCCATTAAACTTTCAATAATTATCTATATGTCTTTCATGCTTGCACCCACCACAAATTTATGATAGTGGACCATGCCCCCCCAACACATAGCATTCGCGACATAAATGCTCAAGTAAGAACACATGAAAGGTACAACTATCTTCCATCGTGCACTATGTCATTTTTCTTATTTTCATAAAAATATAACCCAAGCTACACGCTCTTTTTTTATTTTTTCCTTTTTGGGTAAAGAACCAAAGCTATACTCAACTGTACAGCAAATAAGAATTGTAGCCCTTAGACTAAGCTTACCATTTAAAAACTGATATTCCAATGTTCTAGTTTCTGCCTCCCAANTTTTCATAAAAATATAACACTCTCTTTTTTTATTTTTTCCTTTTTGGGTAAAGAACCAAAGCTATACTCAACTGTGCAGCAAATAAGAATTGTAGCCCTTAGACTAAGCTTACCATTTAAAAACTGATATTCCAATGTTCTAGTTTCTGCCTCCCAAGACTCCCACCGCCTCATCTGTGTACCAAAAAAGGACAAGTACAAAGAGAACTCAATTTTGTCAAACACAAATCCAACTTTTCCACATGAGGTTCTGTTTCACTGAAATTTTAAAGCTTTTGACTCTGTTAAAGCGTTCAGACCCTCAATTCAAGAAGGAAGTAAAGGAGGAAAAATAGTACCTTTGCCATTCCAAGGCCAAAGGTGAAGATGCAAGAGATAACATGAAACACAGCCAGATGAAAGATTAACTGCTGCAGTTCTTGGACGCCATGCCGAGACAACAAGGATACTTTCCCCTGTTGACAAAAACAGCCATAGCAACATCTAAGTATCTAACTGTATTGAGATTTGATGTTGATAATCTATCTGTTTTCTTCTCTTTCTATGAGTATGTGTGTGTGCATGCATGTTGTGAATTATGTGCCTCTGTGTTAGCAAATGGAAAAGCTTCCTTCTTGAACTTGCCATTTCTTACAAAGAAAACTCCAACTTTCATCGACCTGAGGAGACAAACTCACTTGTTTCTGGTTTAAATATTGCATATGCATTTACATACCTGCTCTGCACATTTGGTTTCCTCCTCGGAATTATCTGTAGCTATGTCCTTGCAGGGAAGAAAAGTTTCACCCACACCCTTTGGGATGCAAATGTTTGCAATTGGTTTCTCCAATACAGTTAGATTCAATGAAATAAATCCCAGAAGCATCAATTCTACACAGAGAAATAAATTAAGAACACTTAAGTTTATTCTAAACATATATAAGAAATAGAAAAACCAATAAAATCTAAGCTTGATGAGTCTAGAATCTGACCTGATTTGATCCTGTCAAAAGCTTGAATGAGGGACTTCTTCCTTTTCTTATTAAAGTACTGAGAAAAACATGAAAGAATTTGATACCCTTTGTTAGAGATAGATATAATATGGCTCTTTTTTTTTATGTATAACAAGTAATATTCGTATATATACCTTTTCCAAAAGATGGAGCAATTGCTCAATAAGAATGGAAATCACTATCAATACGAAGCAAACCGATGCCACAGCCCATGTTGATGTGCTTTCTAGTGTTCTCTCCAAAACATTTGTCACCTCTTCTTCACCCATCTCTCACTCAGCTTGTGCCTATGCCTATTCTTGTGTTGGTTTTCTCGGTAGCAGAATCTTGGCTAGCCTCTGAGGAATAAAGGAATGCATGGGGGGTTTGGTAAGAGGATATACAGTAAAATATGCAAGATATTTGCAGAAGCATGAGTATCTTCTTCCCAAAGTCACATATTTAATTAGTCAAAATTGCCAAGCATTTCTCAGTTGTGTGCGCCAGGTGTGACGTTTTCTTACTCGAGTCCTTGTACGAGGTCATTCATTACATAAGTTACATAGACAAGAATTAAAAGTCAAACATGGTAAGTAAGAAAAGTATTTTAGAAAATTAATAATAAAACATAAAATAAAAGTAAGCAATTAGATACACAAGCAAAAGGGACTGATTGCTTTGTTTGTTAGTACTATATTCCCATTTTTGTGGTAACTTGTAATAAATAAATGACCACATGGCCACCTGCGAGTTTTTTTGCAAGTAGGGGAGTTCTAAGTTACTCCATGGTGATGTGACACATGTCACATCTTACACATTTTTTATATTATTTTAGTTTTACATTGTATTATATTAGCATAGTTTATGTAATTTAAATTTTATTAAATTTTTTTAATATAACCATGATTCAATAAAAATTCATTTTAATTCTTGAAAGATACAATTAAAATTATTTAAGTCTTTAAAAAAAAATTGTATCACCATATATTGTTGAAGTTGCAGTTTGAAATAGTACAAAGATGGGGATATGATGTTTGAGATTTAGGGTTTATTTGGGAGTTGAAGAAAAAAAAGAGAAAATAATACAAGAGAAAAGAGAGAGAAAGGAAAAGAAGAGAATGAGATGGACTCTTCTCTCTCTTGTTTAGATGATTAAAATGAGTAAAGGGAGAGAAATTTTTTTTATAATTTTATCATTTATTTATAAAGTAAATATATTTAATATAAAATTTAATAATATAATTCACTTTTTTTGCATAAAGAAATTTTTGACAAGATGAAACAATGTTAGTGACACCAAACTATAAATACATTTTTTGAGCACTCCAGCTATAACTTTTTAATAAAAAATAAGAGTAAAACCCTTTTTTAGTCCTTGAAAAATGCAGTCACTGACAAACTCGTCCACAAAAAATTTTCGGTGACAAATTGGTCATTGAATTATTATTTCGCTGATAAATTAGTCCTCCAGTAAGCAAGATCAGTGAAAAGAAAATGAGAACTTGAATGAGAAAATGAGGGCTTAAATATAGCTAGACAAGATCAGTGAAAAAAATTTAAGTAAAGAGTCTGCAAGGATCCAGAACTTTTCTCATTAAAGTACCAGAGGACTAATTTGTCAAACAAAATAATAATTCAATGACCAATTTGTCACTGAAAATTTTTGGAGGACGAATTTGTCAATAGCTGCATTTTTCAAGGACTAAAAAATGATTTTACTCAAAAAATAATAGTGCATATATAAATTAAATGTGTGTGTGTGGCTTAAAATGCAGATGCATTAACAATATATATTTATTAATATTTTTACAATTATTTTCTCTATGAGTAATAAAATAATCTAAAAGAAACCAATATTTCATCTTTCCTTTTTTCAGTTTATTTTTCATTATATTCATAGATGAAAACTGTTACTAGTTTGTAAAAATTGAAACAAGAAGATTTAATACTAAGCAAATCAATAAATCAAAAGATAATTAAAATTTACTAATTCACATTTATTCTTGACACAAGTTAAAAAAATATTTTATAGAATATTTTAAATTAGAATATAATATAGGTCATGCAAACCTTACTGCAATCAAAGTTAAGATATAGAACATCTAACATACAAAACAATTAGTATAGGCTACTCTTACAAAGTTGAGGTTTCATATTAAATATATTTAAATAGGGCTATAATAGTAAAATACTCATTTTTCCTCTCCAAATCACTTAAATTAAGAGAACACAAAAGTGAGACAAAAAATGATTACAAAGATTTGAGATTATCCCATAGTTTTTTTCTTCATTTTTTAATCTTGAACTCTCAAACAAGTGGATGAACACATTTATTCTTTTTCCTTTTTCTTATTTTCTCTCAATTTTAACTCCAGAACCTTAAAGTTTTTATTGCTACAAAGAGTAAGAACATGGTGGAAATTGAAAAAGTGAAAGATTCAGACTATTAATGAGTATCGGTCGTGAAGGAGGAAGATGGAACCTTGGAACTTGGAAGAGAATATGAGCAAAGCCACAATCTTTCTTTCTTCTCTTTTATTTATTTATTTATTTATTTTGTGAATGAAGGCCAAAGAGGCATCATTCCATTGAGAGTGGTTTCCCATAACATTATTTTGTTACATTTCATTAACGGAGACCTAACGATGGACGAATGAACATATTTGGTGACTTATATGATAAAAAAAAACTCTCAATGATCAAAGTGATTTTGGTTGCATTTTTTGAGGGACCAAAATAACATTTCACTCAAAATAAATTATGTTAACCATTTTAATATAATATAATATAAAACTAAAATAATATAAAAAGAATATTTTTTACATACTAAAAAAATATGTGATACATTTTTGACGTTGCAGCACGCCAACCATTGATATAAAAAATAATTAATTTTAATTGTTAATTTTTAACGATTTAAGATTAATTATTTTCTATATCAACAACTTTAATACTGCTACGGCAGAGAAATATCACATACCTATCTAACATAATAGAATCTCCCATATTCTTATCAAAAAAAAAAAAATAGAATCTCCCATATAAAAAATATATGTTATGTAACATGAGTCACGTGATCATAAAATAGCTTAGAAGTCCTCTTGTGAGTAATACTTGACCGGATAGTTTGACTCCCTAAATGTTCGTACGTCCTGATTGACGATATCCTTTTACTCACTTCTATTGGCATTTAAACCAAGTTTTGTCTTTTTTTTGCCATGAAATAAGTAAGGTTTAAAACCTTAAATCAAGTAGAACTTTTCTACAAAATGCATTTATTAAAACAATCACTTTTGTTCTTTTTGTTGCATCATGGTAGTTTCATTGCTGTTTGGGTAATATGAAAATTCAAACTTGCAACCCCGTCCACTGATAACCAACCACTTTATTTGAATACTATTTGGAAGGGTATGAAGTATGAACATGATTTTAAGTCATCAAATGTTAGTAGTAGATGTTGGAACATACTGTTAGAAAAGGCAAAGGAGAGGTGAGCAACAATTCAAAAGCAAGAAAGAAAGAAAAATAAACGCACACCCCATTGAAAGTCAGCACGACAGTTTAGTTTAACGTGGTTGGATACAAATCCTCGTACAATACAACTCTTACATGGATCAAATTGCAAAGCCTTGTACTAACGACAAAATCCAACTCCAGGTTCCAAAAACCCCATAGCCCAATCACACCCCCTCTCTCTCTCTCTCTCTCTCTC
>QAOA01006733.1:215920-229879 GCA_003255065.1 Cercis canadensis
TTTTTTTTTTTTTTGCCATGAAATAAGTAAGGTTTAAAACCTTAAATCAAGTAGAACTTTTCTACAAAATGCATTTATTAAAACAATCACTTTAGTTCTTTTTGTTACATCATGGTAGTTTCATGGCTGTTTGGGTAATATGAAAATTCAAACTTGCAACCCCGTCCACTGATAACCAACCACTTTATTTGAATACTATTTGGAAGGGTATGACGTATGAACATGATTTTAAGTCATCAAATGTTAGTAGTAGATGTTGGAACATACTGTTAGAAAAGGCAAAGGAGAGGTGGGCAACAATTCAAAAGCAAGAAAGAAAGAAAAATAAACGCACACACCATTGAAAGTCAGCACGACAGTTTAGTTTAACGTGGTTGAATACAAATCCTCGTACAATACAACTCTTACATGGATCAAATTGCAAAGCCTTGTACTAACGACAAAATCCAACTCCAGGTTCCAAAAACCCCATAGCCCAATCACACCCCCTCTCTCTCTCTCTCTCTCTCTCTCTCTCTCTCTGTCAATCCTAGACTACATCTATCTAGCTGGTAGTGACATTGCAAATGACATATAACCCTATTTAAATGAGAAACTTCTCATGAGTTTCTTTATCTTACGTAATGTAAGACTAAGATTTGAGACTATATCCCAATACATCAACTTCTAGACATAGTATTTAAAAAATTGAGGGTGGAATCTCGTGTACAGTTTTGAGCTTCAAATAAGGTACATTCTTGAAGGCTCCATTTAGAAACAACTAGAAAGGAAAAAGGAAACTGGAAAATGAAGAATGTAAATACATGACGTATGTATCAAGTTTCATGCATTATACATATATATATATATGAAAAGAACTAAAATACCACTTGTTGCTTAAATGTAAAAATTGACAATGACACGTGTTAATTGTTGATTGGTTAAGTGATGATTACTTATATAATTAATAATTTGACTTATTACAAATATAACACATAATTATATTAAAATTCTATTACTATCAATAAAGTTATGCTAATTATAAAATAATGCTCTACAAATTTTTTTTACTATTTACATATCAACCGTAATCTATTTAATATTTTTTTTGGATTTAGGATTTAAAATCTAGAATTCATTTTTTAAGGTTTAAAGTTTATGATTTAAAATTTAGAAATTATGATTTATGGTTCATTTAAGGTAAATTTGTAATTATTTTAACTTTTAAGAACAATTTTATTATTATCTCAACTTCAGGGCAAAACAATAGTTTAATAAAACCTACTTAACCAAGGTTTTACCAACACCCAGTTAACATTTCATTACCCAAGCTATTGCATTTCAACAAGTGACACCAAAGTGGGTATCCTATCTTGTCTCCAATTTTTTTTCCATCCAAAATTGCCGACAAAACCTCCGACAAACAGTATAACTGGTTATGATTTTTGTTAAAAATCTGTGTCAAACAACATTCATTTTCAATATTGGCCCAGAAAAGTGGATACACAGATAAATTGGCATAGAATTTCGCAAATTTGATGCCACTTAAAGGTCTACGAGTAGGAACTCGAAACATCAATACAATCCCTTTAGTGTGATCATAACCAATCTAGGATAAATTTAGGTTAAACCCTGAATAATTACAATTTCTTCCTTGAAATTTTTAAGTTATTACAGTACACACTGAGCTTTCTCTTCTGCTACTTCAGATTCAGTATACAGCTAGTGTACATCATTCTCAAATCAACACTGCAGTACACCCTGCAAACAACGTAAACAACATTTTTAATACAAGCCAAGCATGGATTGCACAAGTAGAAAAATTCATTATGATTTTTTTTGGAGTTAAACCAACAAAATGCATGGAAAGCAGTTCAATTCAGTTGGTCTGCAGCACCAGTATATTTTCACCCTTGGTCATTATGCTCAAGATTGTGTAAGACTTAAAATGTCACTGCCATGTGCTATCTCCCACAGCATTACACCATTCACTATCTCAGTTAACTTTCCATAGTTTTCCCCTCTAATCAATGGCCCTTTCTTAACATTTTCATACCCCTAATTGCAATTTAGATCATCATATCCATCAAGAGCAGGGAAGTCAATTCTCCTGTCCACCAACATTCAAGCTAGTGAACCAACAGGTTCCATTTAAAAGTACTCTACAATACAATATCAAGAAACATGTCTTACAGGACAAAGGTTGCTTACTTTGACATAGTTGCTTCCAACTGCCTTGCTCCTCAGGGAAGGCTCTGGATGGAACTTATCTCCAACGTGTCTTGTAAAGGAAGCTCCAGAATTCAATTGATGAGTGATCGTAACGGGGTCAGCCTCTTTGTTTGCAACATGACTTTCCTCAGTTAATGAAAAGCCAAAGAGTCTGCAACTACTTTTACATGAAGAAACCAACTCTTGACTGCCTCTCAATGGAGACACAGAATCATGAGACAGTGAAGCACCAACATGATTATGCAAATTTAACATCCCAAAAGAATTTATTCCTTCCTTAACTTGCCCACCGAAGATAGGCTCATAACAAGGGGACGATATGAATTTGCCACCATTCACTTCAGAAATGTATGAACCTCGAAAATGGGCTTTACCCTCCATATCCTGACTACCACTGATATTATATATAGAATCACAGTTTGAAGCTGGACTGAATGCTTGCTGGAACATCAACACAGATGATGGAGATGACACTTGCCCAGAAGGAGCAGGATGGTGCAAATGTGCAGAACTATCCTGCATCTGGGCAGACCATCTATTTCCAGAGCCCAGCAACTGAAAACCATCAAAAATTCCAAAGCGACCATTTCCTTGAGCCTCATCAACAGACAAAACTCTTCCATATGGTTGGCTTGGAAGTATTTCTTGACCTTGCAAGACCTTCTGGAACCGGAAAGATTCACTAAAGCCTATGCCATTGCAGGAAACATCAGAATTCATTTGGGGGAATCTGATGCTATTTACTGGTGCAGCAATCCCAGAACCATTTGAACCAGGATAGCACCTCCTCATTTCAGAGAACTGGTGACCCTGAGCATTAATAACATCATAGGGAGTATTAACACCCAAAATTTCTTGACCTTGCAAGACCTTCCGGAACCTCAATGATTCCCCAAAGTCTGATGTTCCAATTCCATCTGCCAGAAGAAAGTAAAGACAGATCAAAATGTTGTACGAGGTACAACAAATACAAACACAAAGAAATTCCTAAGTAGACATACTGGGAACTGGAAATTCTAGTTTTGCTGATGGCAATCCAATCCTGGTCCTCTTTAAACCAGTTGCCATCAAATTATTGGAAGTGGAAGCAGAACCAGTTGGCTCAATTTCCCAAGGAGACACTCTATTATGCCTAGTGGCTTCCATGTCATCCCACCTTACCTGCAAAAATGGTATCACATATAGTGTTAGAATTATTATTTTAGTAGCTAAATCGGAAATGAGATAGGCATAAAGTGTAACCAAGGTCATCCATGAAGAAAAAATAGGAGTTTCCCAGAAAAGCAAACATTAAATCTACTTAGGTTTGATATATGACATGCCAGCCCAGTTTGATATATGACTTGCATGCCCAACTAAATTATCCATGTTATGAAACAAACTCCTAATCAAACAAGTACAATTACATGAGAGATATACAACAATTGACCAGTAATGTAAATCTGAAGAAGCATGCTAATCTAGATTTCGTGATAGCTAAAAATTAAGAAATCATTAAAAGCAGCAGATAGAAGAGTACCCACAAGCATCAGCAGTTAACACTTACTAGTGTGAGGGCAGCCATCTTCAACCGAGAGTTTTAAATCACTTTTTCTATATTCAACCAGAGATCAAGAAACATTCCACCTTAGACAAATTAAAATGTCACATTTCTAATCTAAGTCAAACTTGAAAATAATGGTCTTGTAAATTCCTTAGTAAATTTACAAGACCATCAAATAGATCCACATACATCATCTACCTTTTATTAGTATGTTTAACATCACTTTCACCCTTGACTGCTGGTACCCATAAAACTTCAATTTGACATATAAACCATCTAGCATATAAAAAATCAAATTTCATCTGAAAATTTTGAACCCAAAATTTGAAGTCACAATCAAATTCAGGACCCCTCACAACAAGAATTAAAACACATGACAGCTGTTTAGATTTTTTATTAGAAAATCTAACATCATATTTGTGAACTAGCAAGTGTCAACCAAACCCAGTCTGTACAACAGATGAGGAAAAAAAAAAAACCACTTTCATACGCACATGATTCATTAATAAACCTACAATAATATGTTATACCATTAGCTTTCTCTGAGTTAAGGTCAAACAAGCGGGAATAGTTTGCACATAGGAAAAGAGATCCATTAAAGTTCTTCAGCCTTGACAGCTGGTAAACCCACTTCAATCATGGAATCATTTTGAAACAGCCACGTTTGAGAGAAGAGAAGGCCCAAGAAACGAGCAGAAGGGTAGCAAGCAAGAATAGAGAAGATAAAAACTGATAAATGGGCAAAAAATGTCTTACTGGTTATAAGAAGGGAAAAGCAGGAATGCTATGTAATGTTCCTCTTATTATTTTTGCTCCTTTTCCAAAAGATCCCAATGCATAAACCAGCAGTAAGTAAAGCCAAATACAGACTATAGATAAGTTATTAGCCACAAATTATGATGGTGACTAAAATGACTTTGATATCATGCTAAATTAAAACGCAAAAATTGCATTTCAGGGAAGACTAAATTGACTTTGAAATTGCCACAAAAAGTCCCACCTGAGATTGATCTTGGATTGAATTTTTATATGGTATCCTTATTAGACTTGGCCAAAAGGAAAGGAAATATATAATCAATATAGAACTGAAAACTTCCTTATTTGTTCTTATGTTTTCTCATTGGATATATATTTCCTTTTCCCTTTTGGCCAAGTTTAATCAGGATACCATATAAAAATTCAATCCAAGATCAATATCAGGTGGGACTTTTTGTGGCAATTTCAAAGTCAATTTAGTCTCCCTTGAAATGTAATTTTTTGCGTTTTAATTTAATAACCAGGAAGTTTTCAGTTCTATATTGATAGAAGGAATATATATCTGAGTGTACACACCTCAAATTTAAGCCTAGCTTTAAGGCAAGGTTAAACGTTTAAGCCTTTAACCCAGGCAAGGAAGTGAAGTTTATATAAAATAAAATGAATAGCAGTATATAATGACATGGAGATTTTTCCATAGAAACCCACTGGTCCAATTCATTGAAAGGAAGGGTCAAACAATCATAAAAGGTAAGGACCAGAACATTATACAACAACCATAGCAGTTGTCCTCAAGCGAAAGTGATTCTCCAGGTTTACAATTTGCAACAGACAGGAACAGACATATTTTGAGGCACAAACTTCGGCATGTAAATGATAAAAGTATTAAATCAAACATCCCACAACATACCAGTAAGCATCTCCATTTTGATCCAGGCCATCTAACAGGATCCATATCACTAATTCCAACAACTAATCCAGAGCACCTGTCCAAAAGAAGCTTGACTTAGGTTTTCTGTTGACAGATCATCTAAATGCTGTAAGCACAAGTATGACAAACCTTCGCTCTCCAGGATCTTCAGATTCAAAACGCATCCTGAACCTCATTCCAACCGAATAAGAATGACCAAGGCTCTTCAAGAATTTGTGGAGAGGTATTATGAAGTCCGATGAGCTGGCCCTACAATGTAACGGTTAAATATTAGATAGAAGATAATAATCAGATCACCAGAAGCCTGGGCTTCAAGAAAGAGAGCAAGAAGAAACCAGCAGTATTACAAGAAACCAACAAAAACTCAGATGAGACGAGAAAAGATACAATCGACTACATGTGTAGGAGTAAACTATTTAAGTACTCATGAGTTCTGCTGGCATGATTCCCTAACACCTATTCTCCGAAGTTGGAGCATATTTCCTCAATTTATTATTATTAAGAAACTTCTTGTAGAAATTACCAACATACACTCAAGCAATAGTGACACAAAAAACAATATTAGCTGTACTGCACAGTTGCTTTGGGAACTATTTTGGGCAATAATGGCAAGATGTTGAAAGCATAAATGAAAATTATAGGTTGCCTTCATATTCAGATAAGGAAGAGAAAACAATGTGCCCAGATATTGATGGTGGTCAGAACTCAGAAGTTTTTAGGCAAAAGCTATGGACCTTGGGGGAAATTACGAAAGGTAAAAGAAGCAACAGACTATTAGTTGAACGCTTACTGATGCGAACCTTCAGTTAAAATATTTAAATACATGCAAATAACGAGCAACAGACTATTAGGTGAAAGATTGTGAGCCTGATAACAGTAAAAGAAGTATGTGGAGCAACTAGAAGTTTGATAGAGGCTATAATACAAAGCATTCAACAGATCAGACATGCAGAGGAAAAAAAAAACTGGATATAATGCTAACATACATTAAAACAAATGGAATGGGAAGGAGTTACGGATTTTACAGCAGCCCTACATCCTTAGCCCACATCAAACCAAATCTCTTGGTCAGCACTTCAAACTAGAAGTGGGGTTGCACTGGGGAATGGAGAATTACTAATTGATTTATACAAGGAGGATCCTTGTAAGTCAAACCAACATAGGAGCTAAGCAATGATATAATATCAGTAAATGCTGAGAAAAGTATCAGAAAATAAACAGAAGAATACCTTGGATTATAGCAAACACTGAAGGCACATCTCATAGTAAGAGCATTAACCACATCCATGAGAGTGCTGGGATTCAATTGCTGGCCAGTGGGAGTTGAAAAGGTGCCACCACCTTTCAACTGAGCTGCCCTTCGAATTCCCAATCTTAGCTCCCCATCCTCACCCCTGCCATAAAATTTAAAATGTTTAGTTTTGAAAGGAGTAACTTCTAGAGTAACTTAGTCTTCATACCTAAGGAAGAGTACAGCATCTCCAGACACAAGCTTCTTCTTGTTTACAAATGCACTCCATCCTGTTGTGAGCAAATGCCTCCGTGGCTGCCCTGCTCATATAAAACAGAAAATAGAAGCCAAATAGTCAAATGATATCCTAATAAGTATGTCTTATTACATTACAAATCACAGCTTTGACATATGAAGAATACAAACATAACACACAGTGGACTGACATACCTCTGTAGATATGTCGGAACTTCCATTCAAGTCCATGCAGATCCTTTGCCACAAGCTCCTGTGAAGGTCTCTGCTGACTGTAATCCTAAAGTAACAGATAACTCATATCAAAAACACTACTGAAGAATTATTTAAGCAGATTTTGAGAAGTTATATCTCAGAGGTCATGATGATTAGAACAAATTATCAAATTGAGTTAGGCCACAACATTCATTACATTCTTATGATTTAACTCGATTGTAGAATCAAAATACAAATGACGAGAGGGAAAGAAAGGAATGCATCATTGTTCATAATTACCAGAGGAGGGAAACAATCTTCAGCTGCTCGACGAGGGACAGAGAATCCACCATGAGTACTGGTATCAGAAGCTGTAAGAGTCTTGCAGAACATGTGTGGTGTTGTTGACTTCACCATGGCTTCCGCATCCTCCTCTTCACCTTCTGCATCAATTGGCCCTTCTCGCAATTTTTGTTCAACGTGCTATGAACAATGACCAAGTCCATGCAAAATCAAAACCACATGATAAAATGAAGGCAAATATGTATATCTCTCCCTTTTCTTCTTCAGCTCTGCTTTTCTAACAGGTTGGTTTTGTTCTTCCTTTATCTCTGGTGGGGTTGTGTTGAAAGGACAAATAACAAGGATAGAGGAGAAAGCTAATATGTATATATCATGTAATTTTATCTCATTTGGTCTCCAGAAAAATAACATTGAGCCCAATTAATCAGTTTCCTCATAATTGGTCTGTCTAGTCAAATTCCATTTGACTTGTAAGACTTAAACACTGATTCAAGATTCAGGAGTTTAGATTTCTTTCCTTTTCCTGTATTTTCTCCAAAACCAAAGAAAACTCGAATTAAAAAATAAAACTCACCTCACTTTCAGGAACCAAGGAGACCTGGCAATACACTTCATCACTCCCCTCCTCAGCCTGCCGAGAAAAGAAATACACATTTCACGTAAAATTCACAATAAACCAACCTCTACTCAACTTACCCAAGTAAGTAGAAGAAAAAAGGAAAAGCAGCAGAAGATATTTACTCATCTGACTCTAGCACATTTTATAATGTATAAATACAAGAAAAAGGAGTAAATTACAAGTCTTTCCCCTTTCATTTTCTCAGCAACCAAACAGAATCCGAACATAAAATAAAACCCAGAAAAAAAAAGGAATCAAATTTCTAAAAATCCCAACCCGACCAATTACAGACAGCATTCGTTTTGTCCACTGAAAAGGTTCCTGAAAACTTACATGGAGCTTGACATCAACAACGCGACAGTACACATGGGTTGGGATATTATAGGCAGTAACCGGAAAATCCTGAACCTGCTCAAAGTGTCCTTGTGGGAAATACACCACCACGCTCCCTTTCTTCGGCAACGAGATCATTGGGCCCGCACACGCGTGCCATAGCTCCAAGCACACAGAAGAAGAAGCAGCAACAGCCAAAGCAGAAGCCGAAGCAGAAGTGCTTAAACCAGAGTTAGAGGAAGAAGAAGCAGAGGAACCAGATGATGGCGTTTCATCGTCCTCTGTAGTGTTAAGATCGATCAAACCCCCCATAGGAACAAAACCCTTTTGACAATGTTAACGAATCTAGCACAAAGTGGAAGCTGTTTAAGCAGAAGCTGTGAAAAGGAAGCACCTTGGAGAAGGAGTAGGAAGAGTGGAAGATTTCAAGGAGTGATTTCATGCCTGCATTTTCAGAGAGCGTGAGGTGTGAGCACCTTTGGCATTGCTAAAAGAAGCTGACCCAATACTCCAAAAAGAAAGAGACCCTCTTTCTGTGTCTGCTCCCTCTCTCTCTCTCTCTCTCTCTCTCTTTCTCTCTCTTCTTTCTTCCCACACACCCCCACTGAGCTATCACTCTCTCTGCTATTTTTTCCCTTTGTTTCTTTTTTGGGTTCTTCCCTTTTACTTTTCTTGCTGGCGAGAGTGAATGAATGAGTGGAATGGGTTTTTGGGTTGCATCAAATCAAGCTTTCGTTGGGATTTAAGTTGAGTCTCATAAAAATAGGTTTTTTCCTCTTTCTTTACTCATTTCCTTTCTCCCTTTTCTCTTTTTTTTTTTTGTTTTTCTCTTTTTTCTGCAGGCTGAAGCAGCTGCAGCAGTGCTGCAGTTGCTGCAATGCTGCAACTGTTGGGTGTGATGTGTGGCAGAGACAGAGAGAGAAAGTGAGGAGAGAGAAAGCTACAAGAACAAAGACTGTAGTGCCTCTCACTTGTGAGGTTATTTGTTGGTTAAATGCCAATAAAATATCACAAACTGAATAAAAAGGTATTTAAGACTGTACGGCCTCCCTGTATTTCCGGGCGGATGTCTATTCTGTCCCCTTCTACTTCACCAATTCTCAGACCTATCCTCTGCTTAATGCAACTATGATGAGCTAAACCCATAAAACAAATATAAATAAAAATAAAAACTTTGATTTGATAAGAGAAAATTAGGTCATCCAATTACCACTTGGATCTGATTTGCTTGATGGGTTTGTGTGGAAACTTGGTTCTTGTTGACCATGTTGTCATTCATTGTCTATAGATTCGCCTACCATTTTTGTACACTGTTTTCTGGTACGGAATTGAGAGGCCAAATACTAGAGTATTGCATCATTTTCTGCATAGTGGTATGTGGATTTTACCTGTACTCTAAAATGGCCAGGACTTGGAGAATCATTTGGGTAGGAAAGTTTTCTATTTTAGGAATATTTTATCAAATGTTGTTGGATCTGAATTATATAAAGCAACCCATTACCACTCACACTTGTCAGGCTTTGGTGGTTAATGTTGACAATTAACCAAAAAACAGAGACAAGTGCAAGACAAATGAGCTTGGAAATGGAAACTTGTTTATAATGATTTTAAGCATTCATCCTTTCACTTTAGAAATCGCCCATTACCTTGCCTACCCAAGTTTTGACTTTGCTATTAGGGTCTCATTCATAATTATTGGTGGTTTACTTAGACAAAAAGTAATTACAAATCCAGGTCATTGTGCCTAACCAATTAGGGAACTAGTAAATTAATAAAAAGTTAATACTTTCTAGCCTAGATCATAAAGTCTTGAGGCCACACCTTGCAAATTTGGAGTTATTCGTTGCTTTAAATATCACACATGTTACTTAATCATTGATGCCCATGCCTACTACTTAGCTTCTGCCCACCTAAAAAGATAAAGTTCTAATTTTTTCTCCAAACTATTTATGAAGAAAAAAAAAAAAAAAAACTTGCCTCAATCCTTTCATATTTGTCAACATGTTTAATTACCAAGGAATTCTTTACTCTCTTACCAGAGAAAGGTAAGGAAAGGAAAGGAATGGTAGCAAAAGAGAATAATAACATAAATTTGTTCAAAAATTGTAGAATCTTTTAAATTTTACATCTAATTATCTTCAACCCTCTTCTTTTCTTATTTTCCTAAAGTAAATATCTTAAACCAATTTGAATGTTCTCTGACTAGCTAATATATATACACAACCATCGAGACACAATAGTTTATAAGAATAAACTTAGATATGTGTTTTTAAAAAATTTAAAATTTAATAAAATAATTTTTAAAAAAATATTAATTATAAAATAATCTTCAAAAGAATTGATATGTGTAATAAAAATAGTTTAATATTTGTTAAATTTTGATTCTTTTAAGGATTATTTTGTTACGCATATCAATTTTTTTGAGGATTATTTTATAGTTAATATTCTTTTAATGACTATTTTATTAAATCTTAAATCTTTTAAGGACGTAAATGTAAATTTATTCTAGTTTATAACTATCTACATAGTGTAGAATTAGGCTTCCCTCTTCCTTAGGAACATGACAATGTCTTGCTAATCAAATCTTATCCTCATATTTTAATTTAACATCCACCTATTGTTATTGCCTTGTCATCAACTTAAAAGGTGTAAATTGAAATTTACCTTTTTTCTATACTAAAAATTTAAGAATTAATTAAGCTATAACTTGTATGAAATGATTTATCAACGGATTCTCAAGATTTCAAATCCAAGCAATTGAGCAAGAAAGTCTGAATTTTTCATCGTTGAACCAAGGATTTCTTCCGTTCTAAATTATCTTGATCTGCAATCCGATTCGTCCAAACCATACCATCGCAGTAGCTATCTCATGACTTGAGTGACACCAAGATTTTGTCAAAGGAATTACCATCACGAAATGTTTCAATTCAAAGAAACAGATAAATGTTTTAATTTTTTCGGGTATTGTTTCCGTAGTACAGCTAGTCCTTTTTAAGCATAGAAAAGGGACCCCTAATTTTGTGCCTCAAATGAATTCATTTAAGCAAACAGAGAAGAAAATTTAGAAAATCCTATATAGAGCTGAGCTTTCACTAACAAGACATTATTTTTACGTTTCTTAAGAATATGAGGGGACCAAACGACTTGTAGCTGAGTGATACTAAATTCGTTCTAAACACTTGTGAATTTCATGTTTAAATCTAAAATTATAGCCAAAAAAAAAAAATAAACATGAAGGAATCATGATCCATCCTATGTGGTACAAAATAAACTCATGTAGAAATATTTGAACTCAAGTTTTGTCACCCAATATAGGTTAAAGAATCTATGCTATAAAATTTTGTACATACTATAACTTGTGTTTTCCGTTTATTGACTTATTCTTCTATTTTAATACACAATCAAGTTAGATTTTTTAACGACAAGTTCAGCTTTCAACTTCAAAACCTTCACCCTTTAGTGTAAAAAATTAAGAGTGTATATTTGATTTGATTAATTCTAAGTTTATTAGAAGTTTTACAAAGTATTAATATTGATTGATATTTTTCTAAAAAAAAATAAACAACTGCAATGATCTTCTTATGTCAAATATGAAGGATAACTTGTTGAATACCATGTTTAATGAGTACTATTAATTTTTTATCTTTTTCTTTTTTTTTTTTCTTACAAGAGATAAGACACGTTACATTGTAAATTTATATTTACGTTTGACACTTTTGACAAATCAATTAAGTGTAACTTTTTTTTTTTAAATTGTAGTGTTTTTTTGTTTGTTCTCTTTTGTAACCACAAAAAAAATTTACATTTGTAATTATATGGCTTCAAAATCACATGCATAACAAGGCTTATTTGGTTTTGAGATAAAGAAACTCTTTCCATGTGATCCTTTGTTGGTCAAAAGCAAAATCAACAATTTATTACTTCTTGCTTATGGTTGAAAATACATGTTATAATATTAGTGCAGCATGATTTTGAGTGAGCCAACATAAGATCAGAAAAAGGTATGAAGTTAAATACTTAGCTCAAATCAAGGTCAAAGTTATAACACATAATTGAAAGACTACAATATTAATGAAAACAATGTAAAATTAGGAGTGTAGTGCATTTAAATGTGTTGATGGACACCAATGAAGGTTGGCCTAAGTGAAAAGGGCTCTGGTCGCTTAAGTAAGTGGTCTTGAATTCGAGCCCTTATAAATGCAACAAATTTTTTTAAGAGAGATTACCGTTTTAACGCTCGACTGTACCTCAAAAAATTAATCTTAGACAACGCCTAAGAATATTTTGAAAAACCAAAAACGAAAAAATGCATTAATGGACTGATGGAGCCAAGTACATCATGTTACTTAAAGTTGAAAAAGTTCACAACGTTGTGTATGTTATGCAAAAGCCAGTTAGTATAATACTTTTTCAAGTATAGCCTTGGCTTTTTCCTAAAAGTGATTCTGGGATTCAAGTTCACGTTGAGAACTCATACTTTAATAAACCGAGAATGTCATAATCACTTAACTTCTTTATGAACCACGTTGAGGAATTGCTTTTTGCCAGCCAACCATCTTTTATGAGTACCAGAGTGGTCAATGATTATATTGCCCATAAAAGCCTTTGAGAGGTTTTTCTACATGTATGTTGTATTTTAGATTTTTTTTATTAAGTACGTTTAATGTTATTTATCTCTTTATTGTCGTGTAACAAAAAAATTATAATTTTATTAACAAATATGTACATGAGAATAAGAGTGTAATCAAGCCAAGCCAAGCCAAGTTAAGTACTTAAAGCTTGAGCTTGGCTTGTATCAATAGACCAACTCAGGAATAATTCTAGAAAATTCTTTAATTAGATATCATTTTTTTATTGGTTCAGGGATCTTTTAAAAGATTGAGATCTCATAGTGATTAGAGTTAAATCAAGGTGTTAGTAATTCAATCAGTTATGAAAATGATGTTTGCTTATTTAGTGTAGATATAGAGAAAAGTTGAGTTTTGCTGAAAATATTTAAATAAATTTTAAGTAAAATTTAGAGTTTTCTTGACGAAGGAATAAAACAAAAATATTTTTAAATGGGTGACATTTTTTTCCAAATGAATTTTTAAAATTACACGTTCGCTTAGAGTGGTTATCATGCATCTTTTGATCATTATAAACAATTATGTAATAATTATTGATAAATACATGATAACAACCTGTGGATATGAGTAAATATCTTAACATGACAATTGAAGACCACAAGATAATCACATGTCATCATAAACAAAAAGTGGTCATTGTGTGTCCGTTCATAATAATAACCGAAAAATATATATTAATCACCTTAGTGAAGTGTAAGATTAGAAATATTTATTTATCAGCCACTAATAATCTAATNCCTGTGGATATGAGTAAATATCTTAACATGACAATTGAAGACCACAAGATAATCATATGTCATCATAAACAAAAAGTGGTCATTGTGTGTCCGTTCATAATAATAACCGAAAAATATATATTAATCACCTTAGTGAAGTGTAAGATTAGAAATATTTATTTATCAGCCACTAATAAACTAATATTTATTACTCAAATCACTTACAATAAATGTATCT
>QAOA01006733.1:248665-288111 GCA_003255065.1 Cercis canadensis
GAGTGCTGAACTTCTCACCATTTGTTGAACAAGTCATTTCTCATTGTTGTCCTCATTCTCCTGGCCAAAACGACGCTTGAACTTGGCAATCTGTCCTATACTCTCCGCCATTTGACGTTTCGCCCGGAAGTGGTAGACTTTACCAACAGGGTGTAACTTTGTCATCATGACATGCATCAATCTACCAGATTGGGTTACATAGGATATCCATTGCATCTGTGGGTGAATTCCTTTCTTCATTTCCTACAGCTCTGCAGTTGCAAAGAAATCTATTACCTCATCAAATTCAGAAAGGACATGGTCTTTCCTAGAAATAACAGTACATAGCAATGCATTCCAAAGGCGAGGGGCACTAAAAGCCTGATGTAAACTAAATTATCCAATCTAAACACTCCAGCCTATATGAGATCCATGACATCTCTTGATCTTATTTACCTTTAGTACTTCCTAGATTTCTTTTGAAGTTCGAATAAAAAATCCCTCATACCATCTAACAAATCATTGTCCATCATTAATTAAATGCAGGATATATTTCAAATGAAACTTCCCAAGAACCTGATGACCATGCTAAGCTACCAGGATGAGTGCTACATATCTTTTTCTTTGCTGGGTATGAGTATTAAGAAGGAAAGTATCTGGCTATGCTTTTTCGCAACATAGAACAGAAGTAGTATATATAATGATCAACTTGAAAGTCATCTGTTATTCATTTTCCCCATTTGAGCAAGTATCTTGTAATTGGTCAATCATTTTGTAATAGGTTCTCACCCCTTGTATGGGATCTCCATACATAGTAGGCAAAAGGTTCAAGCAGAACAGAAAATCTGATTTGGTTATTGATTTTATTAAATTCTGAAGCATAATCAAATACAACATCATTCCCTGTTTGCTGGCATTGAGAATAAAGATCATTGGGGGAACTTATTGAGAGAAGAGCTGCCAGTTAATTAAAAGTAATGACAATGGGATAATAGAGAATGCATTGACAATAGAATATACAGTTAACCATTTATCAGTACCATGTAACAAACAAGGAAATAAAGGTGACACCAATAGCGCAATGGATAATGCACTGCCAGCAGAACAATGAATTAGGCAATGAGAGGAACAAAGTTATACTACCAATCAAATTGGGTATTTAATTCAGACCTCACCTAGTCACAGTGACAGATCTATGTACAAGGATGTGGGGCATTTGCCCCCACAACATGAAATAATTTTCAATGGTTATATATATCATTTAACAAAGTTGCCCCCACCAACGCCATAGCATCTAAGCTTTTCCTCAGAAACCACTCGGGCAAGAAAAAAAAGCATCTTGTTTTTCCTTTACTTAGCACAGATTCATAAAGGAGACAGAGGAATACCCAGAAGTAAGGAGACAAAGGATTACCTACACACCAAATCTGAAATTTCAATTTCAGATTTTTGTTTTTCCTTTACTTAGCACAGGTTCATAAAGGAGACAGAGGATTACCCAGAAGTAAGGAGACAGAGGATTACCCACACACCTAATCTGAAATTTCAATTTCTCTTTCTCGATCTGCTTCGTTTTCAATTCCTCTTTCTCGATTTGCTTCCTTTCTCCCTGCTTAGCGGTCTCTATTTCTATTCCCCTTGCTCTAGCTCTGTCTCCATCTTTATTTGATACTCTTTCACTCTACCCTAGCTTCTTTCTCTGTAACGTTCTCTTTCTCTCCCACGCTCCGTTCTCTTTAACTCTACCCTAGCTTCGTCTTTTCTTTGCTTTCTTTCTTTTTTCCCTCTTTTCATTTAATTGTAATTTTAGATATATTTAGTTTAATTAGCTGAAAAATTAATGATTAATTATAAAAAATATTTTTCAATGCCACAATTAGATGATAGTTAAGATGAAGGACAAAATTATAATATTTTAGTAAATAAGAGGATTAAATTGTTAAAATTAAAATGAAGAGAATAAATTATTTATTCAGATAAAATAAAAAAAACTAAAATTATAATTAAGTTTAAATATTACATGAATTTTATATTTTCTTTTAATAAACAAAAGCATAAGCTTAAAAAAATTAAGTGAATTTAGTCAAATTCATAAAGAAAATATTTAGTCAAGACAAAATAGTAAAAAAATGTCTTTAAAAAATTTAATATGTAAATATATTATTCATTTCTCTTTAAATTTTTTATATTACATATATTTTTCTTAGATATTTTAGAAGAAATGAGATGAAAAACTTTCAAAACTCAATCTTTATTGTTTATTTGAAATAATCTCCATAATTCGTTAAACAAGAGAGTTAGTATAAATAGACGAGGCTTCTCATTTAGCACACTAACTAGTATTATGCATTGTTTGGAGTAAATTCTATTTAAAGTAAAAAGATGTTAATTTTTTTTATGTGTGTATATATGTTGCCCCCACTATATAAGATTAATCTACCCCTGCCTAGTCACCTAATCAAATTAGGTATTAAAAAAGAACATGAATTAAGATACAATAATAAAATCTACCCCTCTAAGTAAAGCATTGCAGATTATTTCCAACTATCTGCTTCAGCATAGAGAATAACTTGGGCATTTCCATTTAACGGAATTTAGATTTGAAAACTGTGTTTGGAGTTGGGACGAGTTTTAATTATAAAAATGCATTGTCTATCGACACGTCATAATAAAACCATTAAACTGTTTATATTTGATCTGTACATTTAATTTTGTTTTTCTCTTTTGCAATAGCTAGCTAGTTAGAAGGAGTATACACAGCCCAAATCTCAATTAATCTTAAGAGTCTATTTACATATATATTATGTGGGATAATGTGTAAAATTTAAGCCTCATAAAAATAGTTTGAAGTAAATCCATCTAGCTAGCAGCATGAGTAGCTATTGGGTAATAATAACATTATTCTAAACTTTATATTAAGTGACAAAAAAAATTAGGCAGCTTTGACTAGTTATCTTAGTTGAATGTCTAGTATTACTCTTAAAATAATCAGCACAGTTCACCAATTAGATTTTGACATATAGCAGTGTCAATGGTGATATTTGAAAAACTTGCCACGCAAATTTACTACCAGTCTAGAATCGATGCATGCCGCCAGCGACTAGATTGATAATTACTGTTATGGCGGGTTATAGTTTTCAAGAAGTTTCAGTACTTCTCGAAGGGTCGAAATTTATAACTTATATTTAGTCTTTGAATCTGAATCTATATATACTTGATCAAATAATAGGCATAGTTCATAGAACCCCAAGAATTCTGCTCATTAAGAATGGGTTCTGCTCATGGCAATGAAGCAAATGAGTTGTTTCAAGCTCAAACTCACTTGTATAAACACACGTGTAGTTTGATAAGCTCTATGTCTCTCAAGTGTGCCATTGATCTTGGCATACCAGACATAATCGACAACCATGGCAAACCTATGACTATTCCTGAGTTAGTCTCTGCTTTGCAAATTCACCCCACGAAAACTAGTCATCTCCGGCGATTTCTTCGCTTGCTAGAACACAATGGTTTCTTTGCCACAACCAATAAAGAAGGAGAGGAAGCATATGTTCTTACTCCTCCTTCCAAGCTTCTTGTTAGAGGCAAGGAGCCTTGTTTATCACCAGTAGTTCAAGGGATGCTTCTTCCAGCTTGGTGCAATGCGTTGCATTCCTTGAAGAACTGGTTTCATGGCGACGTGACACTATTTGAGACTAGTTATGGAATTAGTTTATGGGAGTTTCTTAACCAAAATCATGAAGTCTCGAGTACTTTAAATGAAACAATGGCAGCGGATTCTCAAATGATGAGATTGGCCCTCAAAGACTGCAAGCCGGTATTTGAGAGTTTGGGTACCATAGTTGATGTTGGAGGTGGGACTGGAACTGTGGCGAGGACCATATCTGAAGCTTTCCCTAACTTGAAGTGCATAGTACTTGACCTACCACGGGTTGTGGCTAACTTACCAGAAAGCAAAAATTTGAGTTACATTGGCGGAGACATGTTTGAGTCCATCCCTCCTGCTGATGCAATTCTATTGAAGGTATGTATATATATATTGAATGCGTTGATCAATTTTGAGTTACTTCTTCACGTGTTTTATTGTCCATGATTTCAATTTTGTGTACCTTCCAAACAATGGAAATATTTGTATGAGCCCTCTTTCACACACTTGTGTGTGTGCCTGGGTGCATGTGTCTATATATGTAGGTATATATACATGTCATACCTTTCACAAAATCCACAATTGGATTAAAAGTGGTCATAATATAAATCATATGCCTTAATTATATAGTTATATATACTATACTAAATTCTTAACTATTTTGCAGAGTGTTTTACATAACTGGGATGATGAACACTGCATAAAAGTATTGAAGAATTGCAGGGAGGCTATTTCTAGCAAAGGCAAAGAAGGAAAGGTGATTATTATAGAGCTGGTGATTGATGGAAAAAACGATGACCATGGATTGACTGAAATGAAACTCTACAACGACATTTTGATGATGACTTTAGTTAATGGAAAAGAAAGATATGAGAAAGAATGGGAGAAACTCTTTTTAGAGTCGGGCTTCAGAAGCTACAAAATAAACCCTATATTTGGCTTTAAATCTATCATTGAAGTTTATCCTTAGGTAGGATTGTTATAATCTAAGGACAATTTTATGTTTCTATTTGAATAAGGTTGCATAGAAGACCGACAATTCAAACAATATATTTGGCGTAAATGCTCTTGTATTTCTACATATTCTGAATAAAGTGCAATGTTTCAGGAATTTTCTCAAGGCAATCCTATATGTGGTTGGCTTAGATTTATTATGTACTGATGACCAAACAAAATTCAAGTCCTAGGTTTGATTAAAATAACAATAACTTAGGGAGTTATCATTTATTACAATGGTAAAAAATAAAGAATGAGACCATCATGTGAACTAAGATCTGTGTAAGTACCTCATTGTACATACTAGTTCACTTTGGTAGAAATATTTCTTCCACCCTTATTGAGCATACCTTGTTGGAATCGTGGAGCATATTCAAGAAATAAAAATGGTTGTATTTTTGGAGGACGAATTTGTTAATAGCTGTATTTTTCAAGGACTAAAAAATGATTTTACTAGCAAGACTAGCTAGTTAGTTCAGAACTTAGAAACTAAAAAAAATGAAAACGCAATTGACTGCAATTCTGGATTTTTCTAGGGTCGAGAATTTGACCATACAAATATTAGTGGCCATATTCATAAGTCAATGTTCAATTTTTCTTTTTTGCATAAATAAATAAAAATGAGAGTCTAAGACATTCTTATTTTCTCAAATATAATATGTGCTCGAGTTAATTAAAGGATAAACTTCAATGAGTCACCTTGAACTAAAGATGGATGTTATCTTGTAGTTGCTTATGTCAATTCATGTTTATCTTGCTTCTCATTTGATAATTATTTTGTCTTCTTTGCAATACCGTGTTTAATCTTCTTCAATACTTTAATGGTCTCTTTAGCATGGTGGAGACAAGACTTTTTGTCCAGAGGCCAGACTAAAAATTAAAAGATAAAAAAAAAAAATCATTAGGTCGTGTTCATACGGAAGCAAATCAGGCATGTAATCTTTTTTTCTCCTAATTTCTTCCCATGCTTGATATTTTTTAGTTATTTATAAAAAGCACTACAAAGACGCGTCAGTACTTGACGGGTTATATTATACTTTTTAAAATGTGGGTAAATTGATATTAATAATATACTTTTACAAATTATTTATATAAAATGAACAATTTTTAAATTATTTATTTAAAATAGGCAATTTTAAATATTTTATTATTTTTCAAACGAAAACAAAACATGTTATACACAAATAAAGCGTATATAAACTGAACACGTTATAAAACATTTGAACTAATCGCGTGTCTATTATTCACGAGGGAAGACTTAAAAAAATATAAAACCGAACACGCTTTAGGGTCTAAAGTGTGTCCAAAGTGAACACGCTTTAGGAGCTAAAGTGTCATGTTTTATCTTCTACAACATGTTCAAAGTGAACATGCTTTATAGAGAAAGCGTCCCAACTACTTCACGCTTTACTATTTATTGGGTGAAAGTTCATTTTAGTTGTCTTTTATTGCTTTATTTGTATTTTTGGAATTTAGTTTCTTTTTGCAAGTGTTAATAAAAATGGACAAAGAAAGAAATCTAAACACATTTTTTCTTACGCAATAGATTTTCAATGATTTGAAACTCAGCCATTTATCGTTTTGTTTTTTGGGGCATAAAAATCAGCCAATTATTATTGGGCAATTTGATCGAAATAATACAATTAGACAAACTATTTACACAAACGGTACACATTTGAAATTATTTACGTAAAAAAGGTACTTTTGAATTTTTTATTAATATCTGAATCAGAGTGAAATACGCTTTTCCATGTATAAAACGTGTATGAACTAAACACACTTTAAGACGATTTATCTCAAAAGCATGAACATTGTTCACATAATTTTCTATTAAAAACGTAAACCCAAACAACACGCTTTACAAGAAGTCAATTGTGCTTTTCCCAAATTAATCACGCTTTTCAAGAAATGCATTACACTTTACCCAAGAGTTGTTGTCACGTTTTATTAAAAAGACAAACACGCTATATACAAAAAAAGGAATAACACTTTTGGCTTTATGGGAAACACGCTTTAGGTAAAAGACTCACGCTTTTGCCTAAAGCGTGTTCCTCAAATTTCTGAAGCGTGTCTCCCCTCCCCCTGAAGTGTGGTCCCTACTTTTGCAAAACTGGCATAACTTTTCCTGGAAAAACATGATTGGTTTGGCAAAAACGTGTTTACTTCTTCTAAAGTGTGTTGTTTACGAATACGCTTTTCTCTAAAAGCGTGTATCTTTTTATGTTTTTAATAGAAAATTCTGTGAACAACGTTCACGATTTTAAGATAAATTACCCTAAAGTGTGTTTAGTTCATACACGTTTTACACACAGAAAAACGTGTTTCACTCTGATTCAAATATTAATAAAAACTTCAAAAGTGTCCATTTTACATAAATAGTTTCAAATATGCACTATTTGTGTAAATAATTTGTCTAATTGCATTATTTCGATCAAATTGCGGTTATTATTTCCTTGAGAGAAAGTCAAACTGTTACTAACAAAATCGAATTGTTATTCTTGTGGGATATGTAGTGTGTAAACGAAATTTAGTAGTAAAGCATGAAGCAACTGTGACACTTTCTCTATAAAGCGTGTTCACTTTGAACACACTATAGGGGATAAAGTGATGCTCTATCTCCTAAAGCGTGTTCAGTTTTACGCTTTTTTAAGTCTTCTCTCGTGAATAGTAGACATGCTATTGGTTCAAATGCTTTATAGCGTGTTTAGTTTATACACACTTTACTTATGTATAGCGTATTTTGCTTCTGTTTAAAAAATAATAAAATATTCAAAACTGTCACTTTTAGATAAATAGTTTGAAAACTACTTATTTTATGTAAATAATTTGTAAAAATGTATTATTAATGTCAATTTGCCCAAAAGGTGTATGTACTTCTCTAACGGTTTATAATTATTTATTTGATAATTTATATTAAATCTTTGAATCTAAAGGCTTATTAACAGTAAAAATGTAGTTTTAAATATAATTTACGTAAAAAGAGTATATTCAAAACAATTTACTATTTTGGGATATTGTTAAATAAAATAATTTGAAGTACAATGACAAATTGAGTCCCTTTAATTGAAAAAACATTAACTTTTTTGAAGTCTCGCTACATTAGAATAATGGAACTCACCATCAATTCATAACTATTAAAATTCCTAAACATTTTCAATGCGTGGATAATGAGAAGGTCCTGCTATTTTAAAAACGATGAGACTTTCATGCAAAATAGCAGGATTAAAAGGAGCTCGAAATTCATCTTAGAGAAAAANTTAGAGAAAAAGAAAAAAAGGAATATTGTTTACTCTCTATACTATTTTATATAATTTTCAAAAGTAAAATTAAAAGTATTTAAATTTTACGTACACTAACCTATGTGTTTGATTGCTGATTGCTATATTAATTTACTGTTTACTCAGCCGATTAATAATGTAACTATATATACTTGTTCAAATTGTAGGCATGGTTCATAAAACCACAAGAATTCTGCCGATTAATAATGGATTCCACTCATGGCAATGAAGCAAGTGAGTTGTTTCAAGCTCAAACTCACTTGACACACAACTAGCTTCATAAGCTATGTGTCTCTCAAGTATGCCATTGATATTGGGATACCAGACATTATCCACAACCATGGTAAACCTATGACTCTCCCTGAGTTGGTCTCCACTTTGCAAATTCACCCCACAAAAACTAATCATCTCCGACGATTCCTGCGCTACTAGTACACAATGGTTTCTTTGCCACAACCAATAAAGAAGAAGAGGAAGCATATGTTCTTACTCCTCCTTCCAAGCTTCTTGTTAGTGGCAAGGAGCCGTGTTTATCACCACTAGTTCATGGGACACTTATTCCAGCTTGGTGCAATTCGTTGCATTCCTGGAAGAACTGGTTTCATGACGAGGTGACACTATTTAAGAGTGAAAATAGAATTAGTTTTTGGGATCATGAAATCTGGAGTACTTTAAATGAAGCAATGGCAGTGGATTCTCAAATGATGAGACTGGCCCTCAAAGACTGCAAGCCGGTATTTGAGAGTTTGGTACCATAGTTGATGTTGGAGGTGGGACTGGAACTGTGGCGAGGATCATATCTGAAGCTTTCCCTAACTTGAAGTGCATAGTACTTGACCTACCACGGGTTGTGGCTAACTTACCAGAAAGCAAAAAAATGAGTTATGTTGGGGAGACATGTTTTAGTCCATCCCTCCTGCATTCTATTGAAGGTATATATATTTATATTGAATGCGTTGATAAATTTTGAGTTACTTCTTCATATGTTTTATTGTCCATGATTTCAATTTTGTGTACATTCCAAACCATGGAAATATTTGTATGAGCCTTCTTTCACACATTGTTTGTGTGCCTGGGTGCATGTATCTATATATTAAGAGTCAGGATGCTAGTTGCTAATAGTTCTTTTACATTTTAAATTAATTATATTGTTGGCAGACTTTAGTAAAGATGAATGCAAGGCAACAACAAACACAAGAAAATGAGAAGAAAGAAAAGGAAAAGATACAAGAAAAGTAAGTGAGTAATGCTGAAAAACCTGAACCAAGGGCTTATTTTACATGGAATTTGGAGATGGAACGAGTCATGGCTGATGTACCAAGGGACCAGAGAAGTTTGAGAAACAAAAGTGATAGATCTTGGAAAGCAGTAGCATATAATGCTGTTGCCTCTGTTTTGTCCTCCCAATTCAAAGTTCAATTTTATGGAGAGAATGCGAAGAATCACTTCAAACTTTGGAGGAAATACTATGGGATTATTTCTGATATTCTTAGTCAGAGTGGTTTCAATTGGGATTGGACAAAAAACATGATAACAGTTGACAATGAAAATACTTTCAATGAATATATCAGAGTAAGTTTAGCAATTTTCTTATATATATATATATATATATATATATATATTATCATTTATAATTGATGTGTTTGTTTATCTTAATTTCTAGTCATTGGGATCATTGGTTTTCATGAATGCTGATAATGTCAAGCTTTTAGAACAAAAGAAATACTTTATATGGAACTATCCAAGCCGCTGTTATTGAGGTACCATTTTGGAGTATGATTATCTTTATGCCCAGTAATACCATTTTGAGGTACAACATGTTAGTGATGAGTGGCTCTTGTATCCATCTATAATGGCATATATAATAATTATGTTAAAAGCTGGTGGGAGTGAGCTGGCTATAAAATTAGTTGGAATGCTCTGTTTCTGTTGTCATTGTATCTGTGTGTGTTTGAGATCAGTTAGGCAGACTTGGTCCATCATATATAATACTTGTTGTCAATTGTGTTGTGTCTTGTGTTCATTTTTTGCTATTTTTTGTCCAAAATTGAATTTTTAGGTTGTTCATTCTTGCATTGCTAAATTTTTATAATTATATGTATGTCTCAATTTGACTATCTAAGTTAAACTTGTTTTCCATTAAAGTCATGGCTAACATAATGTTTTGAATATTAAAATGCTGTGAATAAAAACTATAATATTATTCTTTTAACATATTAAACATATTTTTCTAACAAATTAACCATAAAAACTTTTTGCTGGAGTATGAACAGGTTGAAAGCAGAATTCTAACAACTTATAATTATTTGAAGTTGCTTTATAGCAAACCCAAAATTGATGTTGAAGGTTGCTTTTGACAAAATTATGATGCTGGAATTAAATTGTGCATATATTTAATGGCTCAAGGCTCAAGCAACTGAAGGAAATATAAGTCAGACTAATACAGCAGACATGACATGTGGAATGTGGGACACAAGAATCGCTTACATTGTTTAAAATGTTTTTTGTGTTGCACTTTTTCAAAGAGTTATTACAAACACATGCACTGAAATAAATAGTAGATTAAAAGGTGACAACAGTACATTGATATTTCTTGAAATGAGGAAGTAATCTTCATTATACTAAGCCAACGAGTTAAACGTTACCAATAGAGGGTGCTGCAACTGCAACATTATATAAAGCAGTGCAAGTTCAGCCCATGGAGACAGAGCAAGTAAGCACTTTCAAGCACAAACATAGAAATCAATCTGCAATTATGGCTTCCATGAATGATCACAAAGAAATTGAGCTCTTTCAAGCTCTAGTTCACTTGTATAGACACATATACAGCTTCCTCACCCCTATGTCTCTCAAGTGGGCAGTTCAGTTTGGGATACCAGACATCATTCACAACCATGGTCAACCCATTACTCTTCTTGAGTTGGTGTCTGCTTTTCAAGTTCCACCATCAAAGATTCAAAAGCTACTTGTGTGCACCGCCTAATGCGCTTATTGGCGCATGACGGGTTCTTTGCCATAATAAAAAAACAATGGCAGCATGGAAGAAGAAGCTTATGTTCTGACTCCATCATCTGAGCTGCTTGTCAAATGGACTGACCATTGTTTATCTTCAATGGTTCAATACGCACTTGACCCTGCTAATATTGGTGCATTCCATAACTTGGGGAAATGGATGCGACGGGAACAGGCTACACTAGCTGAAACCAATTTGGGGCCAGCTACTATGAGTTCCTCAATAAAAATCGTGCATATTTGAGTGTATTTAAGGGTTTGTTTGGGAGTTGAAGGGGAAAGGAAGAAGAAGGATACAAGAGGAAAGTGAGGGAAATGAAAGGAAAAGAATGTGAGAGATTTTCTTCTTTCTTGTTTGGATGATTAAAATAAGCAAAATAAAAAAAAATGAAAAGAAAAAAATAAAAAATTTATAATTTTACAAATTTATCCTTTATTTATAAAGTGAATATATTTAATATAAGATTTAATAATGTTATTTAAATAGTGTTTGAAAAAGAATTTGAAAAAATCAATAGAGGTATAATAGTAAACTACTCATATTTTCTCTCTAAACCCCTCAAATTAGAGGAACACAAAAGTGAAGGCAAAAAAGGAATGTGTGGTTTGAGGTTATCCCTTGGTTTCCTTTCCTTTTTTAATCTTGAACTCTCAAACAAAGGGATAGACATATTTAGTCATTTCTTTTCCTCTCTTTTCCTCTTAATTTTAACTCCCAAACAAACCCTAATGAGGCAATGACATGTGACTCTCAAATGGTAAACTTAGCATTGAGAGATTGCAAGGCAGTCTTTGAGGGGTTAGATTCTGTTGTTGATGTTGGTGGTGGGGCTCGAACCGGAGCCGGAACCAAAATTTTAAGTGAGGCATTTCCTAAGTTGAAGTGCATACATAGTGCTTGACCTTCCACAGGCATGTAGCAAACTTATCAGGCAGCAAAAATTTGAGCTATGTCGGTGGAAACATGTTTAAGTCTATCCCTCAAGTTGATGCTGTATTATTGAAGGTACACATATGCAATGCACCCTACTATATAGTTTCATAATTTTCCTGTTGATTAGCTAGATCAATTAACGGATAGCAAAAATCATATTATTTAAGGTTTGAAAAGAATTGCCAACCCTTCAATTTTCTGTTAATTTTGCAATTGATTTTACATAACTGGAGTGATGACGACTGCATAACCATACTCGCAAAATGTAAAGAAGCTATTTCAGGCAAAGGGAAAGGAGGAAAAGTGATTATCATAGATATTGTGATCAATGAAAAGAAATATGAGCATGAACTGACAGAAATAAAGCTCTTCTATGATGTAATCATGGCAACATCACTTAATGGAAGAGAGAGGAACAAAAAAAATGAAAGTGAATCTTCTTGGAAGCAGGCTTCAAAGACTAGAAGATCATCCCCATCTTTGGCGTTAAGCCTTTGATTGAGCTTTCTGTTTAGATATTGTTCTAATTAATCTTTTAAGTAGTTTTACATGTTATGATTTGAATAAACCTGTATCTGGCATGGAAGAAAAGTGGAGCTATGCTCATTGGTAAACAATAATATATATGTTATGGTTCCTTTGATCTTGAAGTGTTTTGCTTGATATCTTGTATATTATGAAACTAGTATTTTAATGACAGTAATTCAAATAACTCGAACACAAAGGAAAATTAAAACTTAATACACGAACAATTAGACAATTTCAAATTATTATTTCTGAAAAACTCCTCCTTAATTTTTAATTTCCTTTTTTTAAGTTGACCCTTCATCTTTTTGGCTCGGAATTTTTACATCTTCTATCTTGGGTCTTCAAACTCTCCAAGTCTATTCAAAATCATGGTCTTCTATATATCTTCTAATAACCTCTTTACAATGCCATCATCATCAAGTGGCTCTTCACTTTGTGGATGGTACCTCTTAACAATGACTTTATCATTTTGCTTTGTGGATGACTAACCTCCATCTAAATCTATTAAATCGATGTTCTTCAAAATGGGTCATCTTCTCTCAAAATGACAACTCTGAATCATTAGTCATCTCTCACACTGACCCCTTCATCATCAGTCTCCTTCCATAGGAATCGCTCCTAGAGCGATATGTTGGTTTTTGTTTTTTTTTTTTTTTTTTTTTTTTTTTTTTTTTTTTTTTTTTTTTTTTTTTTTTTTTTNGAAGGAAGAAGAAGAGAATGGCAAACAAGTGAATTTTATGGTTAAGACACGTACAAAGTCAACTATTTATGTGTCAATTAGGTTTGACTAATTGGCTTAGTTTAATGCAGATTACTTCATCATTTGAAGAAATATTAATGTACTGTTGTCACCTATATATCGATCCATGAGCAATTTAATTGACCTTTCACAATTGCTGTCGTGTTTCAGTGAGCATGAAAACATCGCAATTGTAGAACTTAAGTTTGTGTTAGTCAATAAGCAACAATATCAAGGGAGTATCTTAATTAAGGCATAATAGCCCATGGCAAGCAATATTCTATTCGTGGCTATTAAACTACTCTCCCTTATAAATGGAGTAGCACTATATTACTCCTTATTGAAGGAATTCTGATGGGACTTACATTTTAAAATTGGTATCGTTGTAAAGAAATCAAAAAACCAAATCATACAATGTGAGTCAGATTAGAGTTACCATTTTAAAAGGGTAGCTTAGCAGCCACCATATTATATACTTCCTATTATTTTCCCCTTATTTCCTACGTCATCTTTTGTTGGCTACTTGGTTTGTCAGTAGTAAGTTGTAGTATCAAACGAGTATCATAAGCATAATAGGGGCCATGGCAAGTAATATTATATATTTCCTACTATTTTCCTTTCTTAAAAGAGAATTTGCTAATCCTTCGATTTTCTTTTCCTTTTTTCTTTTTCTAGTGGATTTTACATTATTGAAGTGATGATGATTGCAAAGGAGGAAGTTAATTTAATTTTTCCTTTGAACCAAAAAAAAAAAAAGAAAAAAATGATGAAAAGTGATTATCATTATATTGTGATCAATGAAAAATAAGATGAGCATGAAATGACAACAACAAAGCTCTTCTATGATGTAGTCATGGCGAATGGCGACATTGCTTAATGTAAAAGAGAGGACAAAAAAGAATAGAAGCAACTCTTCTTGAAAGCAGGTTTTAAAGATTACAAAATATTCCCCATATTTAGCATTAAGTCTATTAAGTTTTATGCTTAGATATTATTGTATTCATTTAAATAGTTTTACATGTTATGAACTGACTAAATTTGTATCTAGCAAGCAAGAAAAGTGGAGCTATGTTCATTGGTAAAGAAGAATATGTTATGATTCCCTTGATCTTGGGATGTTTTGCTTGATATCTAGTATATTATAAAATTGGTTTTTTTAATGGTGCTTTTTCATTGTCTGTCCTTGTTCATTACAAAAACTAATAAGATAGAGCTTTAGGGTTTGTTTGAGAGTTAAAATTGGGGAGAAATGAGAGGAAAATAAATGAGTAAATGTGTCAATCTCCTTGTTTGGGAGTTCAAGATTAAAAAAGGAAAGGAAACCAATGGATAACCTCAAACCTCTACATTTTTTTTTTTTGCCTTCACTTTTGTATTCCTTCAATTTGAGGGGTTTGGAGAAGAAAGAAGAGTAATTTACTATTTTACCTTTATTTATTTTTTTAAATTCTTTTTCAAACACTATTTAGATAATATTATGAAATCTTATATTAAATATATTTAATTTATAAAAAAAAATAAATTTGTAAAATTAAAATTTTTTATTTCTTTTCTTTCCTTTCCTCTCATTTTGCTCATTTTAATCATCCAAACAAAGGAGAGAAAAACCCTTTCTTTCTTCTCCTCTCATTTTCTTTCTCCTCACTTCAAACTCCCAAACAAAACCTTATACTTTGTTTATGGAATCACTTTCTAGCTCCAACCCATCAAAAACATGTTCATTTCAAAATTTTACCTCCACCATTCAATGAATTTAATCAGTGATCTCTAAAATAAATTTTTTGCCGATGATTAATCTATAGGATTACAACGACAGGGTGCAATGATTCAATCAACAAGCTTCAATTAGATTCTTCAAAATAACAAGGTATTGAAAGTCTCTTAGTTGGCTATAAGCTACTTATGGTGGGTTGATAGTGAAAGTTGTAGGTAATTTATAACAACTTAAATTTTCAAATCTTTATATTGTCATATATTATTTCAATTGTAAATTACTCTTATTTTTTATGTTTGACTCCTTTTTTCGCAAATAATCTTATTTACACATAAACTTATTAGATTTACCCAATTATAAATTGGCAATAATTAGTAATATTTGAACTCAATACAAAAATGTTTTGAGATTTAGAGTATAAATAGTGCCGGAGCCAGGGGTTCTCACTTCTCGCCACTTGAACTTTTCAAAATTACGATCTTAGCATGTAAAAATTTCGTTTTCCCCCTTAAATTTTTGAAATTTTTATATTGAGCACACAAAACTTTAAAATATTTTCACATAATCCCCAAGAATTTTTAGATTCTTTTATTTAACCCTTGAAACTATTACAATTTACACCACTTACCCCACCTCCCAATACTATTGAATAAAATTATTTTTTTGATCTTAATTCTCTCGAATAACCAAAATAGGCCAGATTCGGGCCTTTTGACACAAATATTACATTTTGTAAAAGTATTTACCTAAATATTACAACTTTTAAACTATTTACACAAATATTACACTTTTTAAAAATTCAAAAATTAAAAAAAAAAGATTTTCAGACACGTGGGTCCCACCGAACATGCCGTGGGCCTCAAGGCGTGTCCCACGTGGACACGCTGTGAGGCCCACGGCGTGTCCTAATAGGCAAAATTCATCCATTGTTCCAGAGTTGTGGGCCCCGTGACGAATTTTGTCTTATTAGGACACGCCGTTGGCCTCACGGCGTGTTCGAAAATCTTTTTTTTTTTTAATTTTTAAATTTTTAAAAAGTGTAATATTTGTGCAAATAGTTTGAAACTTATAATATTTGGGTAAATACTTTTACACAATGTAATATTTGTGTCAAAATGCCCCAGATTCGAGATGGGCTAAAAAACTTAACTTTTAATTGGGCTTAATTTTAGAGGCCTAAGTCCGGCCCTATATATAAATGGGATTGGTCTAATTATTTTTATTTTATAATTTTTAAAATTAAATATAATTTTTAAAATAGGAAATTTTAATTAAAAGTAAAAATAAAAAAATGAAAATAAAAGTCAATTTAGCCCGTTTAGTAATTGGGTTGAGGTTTGGCCAAAAATTTCTAATTTTTAAACGAGTTCTTAAAATTGAAACACTAATCTAATTTTATATCATCACAATTATTCTCTAACTTAATTTATCATAAAACATTTAATTAGTTTATTTATAAAAAAAAAAGTACAATGTAAAACAATGCAAAGCTTAAAGATTAAATAGAATAAAGCATATTAATGCTATTAAAATAAAAATGAATAATAAATTAAACAAAATAAAACAAGCATGAAATTGATTAAGATAATAGCTCAAACTTAGCAGATGGCGCAAACCATTGATGAAACGAAAACACATAATAGAACAAGTCCACTAAATACTCTTAGCAAAGTAATGAAATAAAAAAAGAAAAATACCACTAACCCAATTTTAGCCCAAACCTAAATCAAACAAAATAAAGATAAAGAGAAAAAAAAATTAAAGTAAACAATTGGAGTTGGGCCTAACTAAAAAATAAAAAATTGAAATGACTAAAGACTGGCCCAATTTGAATTAGGCCCATCCAGCTAATAAAAAACACGGAAATAGCTAAAAGCTGACCCAATTCGAATTAGGCTCAGCCAGCTAATAAAAGAATGGACCTAATGGATCAGCCCAACTAGCAACAAAATAAGAAACTAAAAAAACTCGGCCCAGACTAAACCAGCCCAAATAAATATGAAAACAAACAAAATAGGAATGGGAATGGTCGGCAAAAGTTGGTTTCCCCCACTCTACAGTGGTACTGGTATCTCTATTAAAAGAAGTTTTGGGTTTTTGCTTGTTTGAAAAGGAATGGGAACGGGAATGGGCTGGAGCCACCAGCATCGGCAGTGCCACCCCTCCCTTGCTCAGAAACGAAATGGAAAAGAAAATGGGATGGCAAGTGATATATATATATATAGGAGGTTTCTTAGATATTTTTAGTATTTATGTAGTAAAAATTAAATAAATTATATTTTATATCTAATAAAATATGAAAATTATGTATGATTATCACGTCAGTGTAGTATGACATACTCATATAGTATCATAGAATCTCCGATATATATAATGTGGATTTGATGTGTGCTCTGTGTAGTGCAAGATTAACAATTAAATGAAAAATTTAGCACAGAAAAAAAAGTAATGGGATAGTGTTGATTCCTGAGATGCTTTCTGTATTCTCTTCTCCTCTAAACTCCTCTCAAATTTCCAGAACTTCCCATGTGTGTGTATTTCTGTTCTCTCTATGTGGGTGTTACTATATTTTCCTGAGTGTATGGGTATATATAAACCAAGGATCACTAGATATGTTGGCCAAATTCTTGCAAAATGCACTCACATTTCTGATTAATTTTGGTAGCATTGAGGACAAGGGTGGGAGCAGAGGTGGAACGTTGGGAGGCAGAGTCAGGAGCAGATGCAGGAGTCATATTGACATGGTACTATACTTGGCTGCCCTGTATGTGGTTGGCTTTGCCTTATTACATAGAGGGAAGCTATGTTTTATGGACCATTTCGGACTACTTTTCCCTTATTCAATAGCTTTGTAATTAGTTGTTTTTGTTGCATGACAATTTGATGTCTAGATGTTTAGTGCAACTAAAGTAAACAACTCAGTAGATTTTATTGTGTGTATACTGTAGAATCAATTCTGGAGGATTTTCAGCTCATTGATAACACAAAAGGCAAAATTGATTTTGCATTGGGAAGCTACAAAACCCAATTCCGTGAGAAACTATTGGGAGGAGCTTCTCTGCAAAATCAGATTTTCCTTTTTGTGTTATGTGTTATCTGGAAAGTGGAAACTATATTGAAATGTAAGTATCACTGCTATTACGAAGCTACACTATTTACATTGCTCATTGGCTTATTTTTGTGGTTGCCATGCTATTCTTGTCACTTTTAACAGTAAGAGAGCTGACACTAAACAAGTAGAACTGCAGACACCAAAGCCAATTACCAAATTATACCACTGAAAAATATGAATGGTTTTTAAATGAAAATTACTGAATAAGTACTTCTTGTAACATGAGAAGTAGCAGATTGGTTTAGCATCTTCAGCTTTAAGTGTCTCCATCATCTTTATAATAACCATTTTCATCACCCATGGCATCATGGTACTGCAGATACTCAGTAATAAGATGATTCATTATACTCTCTGCTTCAGTAAATTCCATCTCAAACAGTGCTAAAAGACTTTCCATCCAAACATGACCATGAACTGCTCACTCACTCCCCTGGAGATATCCTTTGTAGAGTTTGAATTACCAACAAAAGTTGATGACCACAAGACCCTTTAGGGGGGATGTCACAGACACTAGATTTAACATTGTTCTGAGTCCAATCAAAGAGTAGGAAGAGTTCATTTGCACGTTTTTATAATTTGTTCATCTACTTTTGTAATAATCTTGCCTTTGAAAGTTGCTGAGGCGATGGCGTGAATCAGCATGCTCAATCATGCTTCTAGCATTCCCAATCACTCCTGTCAGTTCAAGGGAAGAGAGTGCATGATGCTGCTGTGATCCTCAAGATGTGAGAGGAGCAAAAGCAACCATGAAGAAAAGAAGTAAGGGAAAAGTAACTCCACTCATAGTTGCTGATCAAAGGCTTCAAGTTTCCAACTGGGAGAAAGAAGATAGATAAACAAGCAAATTAAAACATGAAGGCCCAGCAAACAGGAAAAGAATTAAACCTTACGACGCATTTATATCCATAAGGGAGGAATCAGTCAGCTCATAACCCATGGGGATCAGCAATCTTTCAAGTATTACAAGCAGAACTTTTAAATTTGATTGCTTGTAAGGATCCAACATGGTTTTTCATGTAACTTGATGAAGATCTCTTGCTGCAACTTACTATTTTGGCATGCATTATCAGCATGAAGATTTTGAAAGAGTTGGCAACAGCTGAGATATTGTGGACACTCGTGTTATTGTAGGAATAAAGTGTAAATATATGACTTTCAGTTCAACAACATAAGTGAGAGTGGCTTTGTATAAACAGTTTAGGTACTTGATATTGTATCATTTTATATTTTTCAATTTTAGCAAAAATTTGTGAATCTATCATTTATAAGTTGTATTGTAATAACACTGTATGATTCAAAGGTTGGTAATGAAAGACTAATCGTCCTGAGTAAAGAAGAATTAGAGCTTGTTTATTGCTTTCCTCATGTACCTCAACTTAAATTGTGAAATTCTTCGAGATTGAGTGCAAGAGAATCTCTTTTAATTATCATTAGGTTGTTGATATCTTGTTTAATAGTATAAATGGACTTAATTGATTATTTTTGTTATGTTGATTATGCTATAAATGTACAGCAATTTATTTATATTTGATGGTGCATATATCAATCTTGCCCAAGCTCCCAACTTAATTATTGCTTAAGAAAGATATTAACAAGATTTGAATCTGGTCATGTGACATGAGTTATGTTGCAAAGATCTGAGCTGTACATTTTATTAAAGTTCATATGAACCATTAAAACACATTAATATTTAATGATTTAGATGAACTTTAATGGAATGTATGACTCAGATCTTTGTAACATGACTTATGTTACATGATCCGGATCATCCGAATCCGGTATTAACACCAAGTAAACTTTTGTCAACATTTGAAATCAATTTCATATTAAAATGAAAAAAATGACATATGGTTTTTATTCAAAAATTTTGAAGTGTTTCACATGATTAGTTCATAAAGATATAAAATTAATATGAAATTTTTTGTAAAACAAATAAATTTTTTTGTTTAAAAAATTATTTCTAGCAAAAAAAAAAAACAAAAAGAATTTTAAAACAATTTTTTTGGAAAATTTTTCTATAATTTTTTTTTTTTTTTNGTTTCTGTCAAAACAAACGGATCCTAAAAGTATTCCTTATTATTCAATCATGTAGTATACGAACTCACTGTTGTTACAGCCTGTAGCATGGGTTGACACTTGACACATGGTGTGTTGTTTTTATTTTTATTTATTTATTTTTTTAATATTTCAAGATTTGGACGTGAAGAGTTGAAGGATGACTAAAATAACTGGCACTATGGGGAGAAGAGAAAGTCTTTAAGTTTACACGTGCGAGGTATTTTTATGTGCCAAGTAATGGAAATTGTAAATTTTTTAAATGTACAAAATATAATTTAGAACTAGCATTACTCTACAGCTGCTATTTTTCTTTCTTTTTATCTTTTTACAAGATAGTTTCATATTTTAATTTTTACTTGAATTTTGATATATCTTTGTCATTACTTTCAACAAAATTCAAACTTTTAATATTATTTCAAAATTCGACCTTATATAGAGCTCATTTTATTTACCGAGACACACTTAATGTCTTTTTTTTTGTTTTTCATATATATATTTCTTTATTTTCCTTACCAATCCAAAATAATCTTATTGAGTTGCTTGCTTTAACAAATTTTACTGCTGTGTTACACATAATTTGAGCTGCATTCTAAACCATGACTTGTCCTAAGCTAGCTCAGGTATTGCCCTATAAGCTTTCTGCCCCTGGCTTCCCAGATTCCTATGATGATGCAATGGCCTTGCATTATAGTCAAGGTAACATAGGGTCATTACCATAACCACCGAGGAAATAAACATGGGTATTGGCCCAAAAAACCAAAGCAACAAATCAAGAGCAAAATAGAGAGCTCTAAGACCCAGTGACCAAAAATCACCTCCCCTTATGACTGCTATTTCCACACTGCTCACTGGGATGTAACTATCTGGGGTGCTTATTAGGTAGTTTGCATGAACAAAGTGCCTGGCTGATTGAACAAAGCATGAGAAAGCAATGAGGAAGCAGGTTAATAGGCACATATATTTGATGGAAATGGTGATTGGTCTTGTGTCACCATAGATTAATTGACTCTGGAAGAAAATGTTGGAATTGTTAGCAATCCAAGCTCCAATGAGAGAACAGAGGGTCAAAGACACTGTAGCTAAGAATGTTGCAGCTGAAGTGTTTGATTGAATGACTGAGAGAGCTATGTCAACATTCTTTCCATTAGCCTGGTCATTACAGAGTAAAGGGTAAGCAGAGAACTATAGCAAGTCAATTAAATTGAAGCAAGGAGGAGGATTACTTGCCTGCATAACTCTTTCAACCCAAGCTTTTTTGTCATGGTTCTCAAAGCCCATGACTGTAGTGTGAGGCTGATTCAGGTATCTGTAAAGGAGAAAGAGGTGGTATGCAAACATGACCAGCAACCCACAAGGGACCAACATCAAATCCAGGTACTCCTTATGGAATTCCATGTTGTTCTTTCTAGGAGTCCTAATTGAGAATAGTGGATGCTAGATGGGTTTTAATCTGAATTGTGCCTTCTGTTAAGAACATTATTTAATGAAGGAGGAATCTATTCCTTAATATTCAAGTAATGTGAACTTTGGATGAGGCACCATTGACTCCTTGTAATTGGGCAACCAATTGCAACTTGTCAAAGTTTTTCACTTTTGTTTATTCAGAACCTGTGGAATTATTGAGGAGTACAGCTAAAATATTCATCAGTGGAAGCAAGTGGTAAAGGAAATTACTTTGAAAGAAAATAAAATGCTTTGCTATCAAGGAGAACTAACTTCTAGCCTAAACCATTTGAATCTGAATGGGAATAAAGAATGATTCTACACCCTTAATTGGTTCTGATACAAACAACCACCTAACTGACATAGCACTCACAAGAAGATGACAAGCTGTAGAATATATTTTGTGTCTATGGGAATAAAGAATGATTCTACTTTTTGATGCACATTTACGAAAGAGAGAGAGAGAGGGGTTGATTTGTGTCTATGATCGATTGCATTTCAATGGGGTGTGTAAGCAGGTGTAATATATTTTGCTTAAATTAAAAATGACCTGAAGATTTATTTTTTCCAGAAAGTGGGAGCAAGGGAGTATGACTTCAATTTCTTGCATGTAACGGTTAACATCACTTAAAATGTTAGATAAGACGAGATAATTTTAATTGATAAAATAATCAAAAAGTCCATCCCTTTTTGCCAAAAGTCCAAGGATCTTATAGTAAATATTAAAATTTGCATTTATTTATTAGAGCCTGACCAGCTAAGTTAAGTTGTTCTTTTTCGATTTCTTTTTTTTCTTTTTTAAATATGTGCTATACATTCTCGAGCCCCCTAAGAATAGCATTAAGAGGAAACAGAGAATCTATTAATTTTATTTTTTTGAGTTGCCCTTTTGTTTTGTGAGCTTATTTGGGGATAGATTTGTGTTGTTGTAAATGCTTTCCTCTTTTTTTGATGTTATTGTCATCTACAGTCACGTTCATCTATATTGAATTATTTAGGTAGTACGTATGACATTACTTACATGAACTAGTAATGCAATGCACATTGTAAGCTATCACTGAACAAGTAGGTTGTCTAGAACATCGGTGCCACTTGTTGAAATACAATAACTGACGCCACAGTAGCATGCCAACGAAATGAGGACAAGCTGTAGGTTAAATAACAGTTGAGACAGGTTTTAAGTAATTAAAATTTCATCCTCTTAAGTTTTGGCAAATAAAATTTGGCACAGCCTTTTCTTGATTTTGGGACTTTTGTTTTTGAATTGCTTCCAAAATCGACTATGCTTGGCACAAGAAGGACGTTGAAGCATTGCCAAAACCGAGAAGGATGAATTTTAAATGAGAAGTTGTTCAATTTCATGGTTTAAAGCTCAAGAGCTTTAATACTCCATTTCAATTTCTCTTAAGATTTACAAATCTATTGATGGGAATTTGACAGAACACATGATTTTGAGTATATATGGGTCAAAATCAAGTTGAAATGCTGCAAAAAGCTAGAAGAAAGTTTTTAGGCAATGTCGGGTCTGCAACTAGGTTTCGACCCGACTTGCATACCCGTTGGGTGAAGAAGAAAGGGCTGTGCTAGGCATGAGCCGCCTTGTCCTACACGCTTGAAGGCACATGTAGTTCATGAACTTCAGTTTTCAGCATGAAAAAAGGAAGGTTTTCTGGGTTGATGGTGTAGGTTGAAGAAAGAAGATGACGGTGAAGCAAGATTTTAAAAACCGGACCGGACTGGCCAATTCAACCGATAGGACTGGTACCTCAGTTAAAAAAATGATTCAGTTCAAGGGGTATAACTGGTGGAGCATTAAACCGGTAAAATTGGAACTAACCGGTGTGAACCAGTATCAATTTTAAATAACTGGTCGGTTCACAAAATATATATATAAGGCTCTCTTCTGTTTTCCTTGCTTGTGCTTTCTTTTTTGTCTTTTTCTTTTCTTGGGTGGGGCGGTTAAAGCAGGCACCTTTCCACTCAGTGGAGCTTTTATTGGGTTTCACGGAGCCAACAGAATAAGGCCACAAATCCACAGCACTGTGGAAACTGTTCAGGACCGGCCATGAAATTTCTTTAGGCAAAACAAGAATAAGGTCCTTGGGTCGGAGGGGAAGCTTCATAGCATGCCCGAAGCTGTGACCAGAATCCAACCCTAAAATACATAGAAGAATGAAGCACAGAGCTCGAGAAAATACCGACATGAATAGGGCTTTTGAATTTGTGGTTGAAGCTTCAAAATCAGAGTGATGGGAGTGAGAATTCGAGGGCTCTATTTAAAGGATTTACCGGATTTCTTCTTCTTCTTCTCTTTCAAAAAGAAGACCTAAAACAAAAGGAAGCAAGAAAGAAAGCATATGCTATATGCTGCATATTTTTATATCAGCTTTGAAAGAGATTAGTAGAGAAATAATAAAGGACTATCTTTCCTTCCCTATAACATAGCAATAGAACTGCAACCCATTTAAGATTCTTGCTCTTCTTTCTGTTTTCTAATCTATAGGGCATTGGTTAGGATTTTAATTCAATTTATTGCATTACATTCACTACAAGAAAAAAGAGATATTCTCACGGACAAAATCCGTGAGAAATGCGTTTCTCACATATTTTGGTGCGCAAGAAAAACTTATGTGACAAATCAAATTTCTCACACAATTCTGTTTTGTAAGAAAATTTCTCATGAATTTTTGTTCATAAGAAATTTCGTAAGTTTTTTTCCTGTTGATTTCTTATAGTAATACTAAAGAAATTACGAAAAGGAAAAATAAAAATTCAAAGAAAAGTTAACAAAAAATCATACATTATCACATTTAAATAAACTTTATAGAGTTTGATATTAGACTTTACACATTTTACAATCCAAAAGAAACTAACTCAAGCAATGATTACTATAAGAAACTAACTCTAAATTAATAAAATTCATTAACCCTAGAGTTAGAACAAAACAGAAAAATTCCAACAAAATAAACAAATGTAAAGACAATTTTTCAGCTATTTTAAACTATAATTGATTTTTTCTAAGATCTGGCATAGAGTTGACAAAATTGCCTTCAACATAGGCTGCAATAATGTAGAGGGCGCAATTGCTGGATATGAACGCTTACCATCGTTTGACACCTATAATGCAAAAGAACAACTAATTCAACGTAAACATCAAACGGGTAACTAAATTAGCTAACCCCTAAACCCTAAGCCTAAACACCTAAACCCCTAAACCCAAACCCTAAATCACTAAACCCCCAAATTCTAAACCCTAAATCCTAAATCCTAAACCCCTAAATCTCTAAATCATAATCCTAAATCCTTAACCCTAACCCCTAAATGCCTAACCATAAACCATAAACCGAAAATTCGGCAGAGTCTCTCTTAAAACTTAAACAATTCAAGAATTATAAATTCCATATAATTACTTAAAACAGTCAAAATTTCTTATTAAATCAATATAGTAAAGTTACGTAAAACAGTCAAAATTCTAATAAATTTTACTACATCCAAAAAAAATCTAAAAAATAGCACAATCATTATACACAATTTACACAACAAAAGTCCTAACAAAATTTAAAGCAATCTAGCAAATTCGATCATTAAATCAATACAGTAAAGTTACCTAAAACAATCAAGAAATTCTAATAAATTTTACAACATCCCAAAAAATTCAAAAAATAGCACAATCATTCTACACAATTTATACAACAAAAGCCCTAACAAAATTTAAAGCAAGCTAACCAATTCAGTCATTAAATCAATATAGTAAAGTTACCTGAATTTGGATACCTATAGCAGTTAACAAATCTTCCATTAAAACGAGGTATGCCTAAATCCATAATCACATGGACACCATTCCACAAACAAAATATTATAAAACTACAAAATAATCTACCTTGAAACAGAAGAACTTCAAGTTTGGTTCAAAGACAAAAATATAAACTAGAAATCGGTAGAAATAGGCCTACCTCTACTCCAAAGCAAAGAAACTGAGCTTGAAACTCCTTGACGCGGCCTGAAAAAGGTGAAGAATGGCTGGAAAATTGAAATCACACAAGGTAAAGGTGAAAAACCGAGGTGAGGAGAGGGAAAAGTGAATATGAAAATGAGGAAGAAAAACTGCGAAGTGAGAAGAAATATTCAGATTTCTCACGAATTTTGGGCCATGAGAAATTTTAAAACCCAAATTTTAACTTTAATGAAACGGTGCATTCTGTTTCTCATGGAAAAATCCATATTTCTCACGAACTTTTTTATGAAAAAGTTTTTCATGAGAAATTTCCATGAAAAATTCTTATTGAATGCTAATCCGTGAGAATTTCTTACAGAATTTCATTCCGTGAGAGATTTTCTTGAAAAATCGAGTGTTTTCTTGCCATGATTGTTTGTGGTCCAGAATTACACATGGATGATGTAAATACTTGAGACTCTATTATATTCGGCTTCCCATCCACAAATTCTAACTAGCTCTCATGGTTAGCTTTCTTTCTAGTTCCCTACAATTTTTTCTAGCACTTTTTTAAGAAAAGTAAAAGATAATTAAAGATATTTTTTTTTTCTCAAGCTCTAGGACTAAGAATCTTTAAATTTGAAAAAAAATAAATCAGTTTGATCGGTATTTTTGGTCACACCAGTTTACTCATTGATCTAGTTTTTAAAACATTGTGGTGAAGGTTACGGTGGTGGGTTTTGAAGGAAGTAGAAGATGCTTTTTTTTTTTGTAAAAGAAAATAATTTTTTGGGGCTTTCTGTAGAGTTTGACTAACATTTACGTTAAAAAAAAAATTAAATACATAGGTTAATTATATTGTTCTCAATAAGAAATAATAATTTTTGTTCATATTAATGTAATTAGTAACAAAAAAAAGTAATTTGAAAAAAAAAACAGTGTTATTCCTAAACTTTTATCATTTAAGAAAAACTCTAAATATTAATGTTATAAATTAAGATAAAAAAAATCACTACCAAAATAAAAAAAATAACTTTAGTAAACGATGCATGCATTAACCCAATTCAATTCAAAATTAGTAAAGACTTATATAGTTACATAGTTACATAAAAATAAACTTATTATCCAAGTTTGATTAACTTCAATTAGTAATAACTTATAAGAAATTACATTTGTCATAATAAAATTAGACCCAATCTATGATTGGCTTCAATAAAATCACAAAGCCCTTGACCCGATAACACCTAAAGTAAAAGCTTTTAAGCTATGGAGTATAGTCTAATTATGAGGAATTTGCATAATAGGTCTTAGGTTCTAATATCAATTTTATCTTTTTTCCCACATTTTACATAATTTTTATCATGTACCATAAAAAAAATAAATTATTAAATTTCACTGTTCAATTAAACTTGGTTATTGTAAAATTATGAGAGGCAAATTGTAATTTCATGAAATTTCACCAGCCTAACCAAACAAGCTACAATGAAAGTTGGTGAATCAGCAAGTCAACTAACTACAAAAGATATGGATTTCCCAAAGGAAGCTAACCTATGAGCAACTTGGTTAGCTGCCCTGGGAACCCAACTAAAAGAAACCAAGCATAACTATTTAGCTAGTAATTAACCTTCAACTTTTAATTCTCGATATTTCTTAGTAAGCCAGCTTTGTTACAGACTTGGGACAATGCGCATCAATAGATTTAGGGGGACACTGGCCCCCTATGTTAAATTCTTTTTTTTTTTTGATCAAGTTGCTTTGGTAATTTTTGAAAGCCTCTACTTTTGTGGTTTGTTTTTCTATTGAGTTATTTCTAGATTCGTCATTCACACTGAGTTATTCTTAATCAAAAAACTTATTTTCTTTCAAATAGAGGTGTTTGGCTTTGACCATGAAAAGAAGGGCCATTTTTTTTTTTTAAATTTAAAAATGATTTCAAAATTATAAGTGATTGAAAAAAAAAATTAGACTCTTAAATACATGAATGTAATACTAGAATACATAAACTTAAACATAAAATCTTTAATTGATGTATCATATTGCCTTGAAAGAAGTTCTAATAGTCATAAAAGGAAATGATACTGAGCCAAAGTGAGTTGTCAAAAATTGTTACTAAAAAGATGTAGATTTATAATTATCCTTGAATAAATATATGATCCTTAGTATTTTGTTTTATCTATCAACCACCTTTAAATTAAAAAAATATATATCACATTTTCTTTAGCTAAATAGCGTGTCTTGTCATAAAATAATGCTGAAAAATAAGATATCTTTGGCCTCTTCAATAAAAAAGGCAACACTTTTTTTTTATTTTATTTTTATGAAAGTGTTTTTTTTATTTGATGGATATCACCATGTGATCTCATCATCCAATNGTCTTGTCATAAAATAATGCTGAAAAATAAGATATCTTTGGCTTCTTCAATAAAAAAGGCAACACTTTTTTTTATTTTATTTTTATGAAAGTGTTTTTTTTATTTGATGGATATCACCATGTGATCTCATCATCCAATTAGGTAAAGTCCATTTACCAAACTATAAAGACATGGATATAAAATATAGTCCACTCACATCAAGTGAACCAAATCAGCTCATTTTGAGTTTCTTGCATGGGTTTAGTCATTTTTCACTGGGCTTATTCCTTAGTTTTAACATATTGCAACAAATAGGCCTACTATTGTCAAGGAAATTATTGGATACAGCTGACAAATTCAACAAATAATGAGAAAAATTTTAAAAACCATTAAAACCTGCTTGTCATTTGATCAGTAATGAGTTGTGGACTACCAAACTAACAAAATAATGACACGTCGTAGTGTCTGTTAATGTATTTCAGCAAGAAGTGGCACCAAAATGGTTCTCATTTGTTTTTATACAAATGATATCTTTCATTGTTTAGCAATGCTATAATATCTTACCAAACTAAAAAATGACACTGTGGTACCAAACAATCTGTGTCTGAATGGTATTTAGTTTGAACCTACAATAGTAGGCAGGTTTAAAAAAAGAAAAGATAATACATGCTTTAGACTTTGGAAGAAAAGATAAGTTTGATGACTTATATGAAGCATTAAAACAAATCAGGCATAAAAAAAAGAAACTTTTTTTCCTTTTCTTTATTTGGGTTCTTAAATTCTCAATCAATGTTGATTTTAGACTTTGCCTTGATGGTGACTTTTTGTGTATCGTATCAAATTAATGACATTGATTAAATGTATATATTAAACCAAACATTCTTTTTCTTCATTAAGATTAAGACAACACCCAGGGTATTAACGTTGAAGAGGCTAAGATGTAGGGTCTTCAAAGGAGGAGACTAGCTAATACGGAAGCACATAACTAATTATCATACCCATGTAATCTTTTTCTCTTCCTTCTTTTGCTGTATAACTTTTTTTTTTCAAAATCCACTATAAACACATCACTTCACCGAGACTTGTTAGTTAGTTCAAAACTTAGAAACTAGAAAAACGAAAACACAATTGACTGCAATTCTAGATTCTTCTGGGGTCGAGAATTTGACCATACAAATATTAGTGGCCATACGCATAAATCAATTCATGTGCTTAGTTATTGAATCCAGCCTTTGAAAAGAGCTTGAGTTGCTTATGTCAATTCATGCTTATCTTGCTTCTCATTTGATAATTACTTTGTCTTCTTTGCAATGCCGTGTTTAATCTTCTTCAATACTTTAATGGTCTCTTCAGCATGGTGGAGACAAGACTTTTTGTCCAGAGGCCAGACTAAAAATTAAAAGATAACAAAAAAAATAAAATAAAATCATCAGGTCCGGTTCAATCATACGGAAGCAAATCACGCATGTAATCTTTTTTTTTTTTTTTTTTTTTTTTTTTTTCTTTACAGTCATTATATTNTTTATTTATTTATAAAACACACTACAAAGACGCGTCAGTACTTGACAGGTTATATTATACTTTTCAAAAGGTGTCTGTAATTCTCTAAGGGTTTATAATTATTTATTTGATAATTTATATTAAATCTTTGAATCTAAAGGCTTATTAACAGTAAAAATGTATAATTTACGTAAAAAAATATTCAAAACAATATATCATTTTAGAGTACTTTTGAATAAAATTATCTGAAGTAAAACGACAAAATTGAGTCACTTTAATTAAAAACCAACGGCTTTCTTAAAAGAAGCTCGAAATTCATCTTAGAGAAAAAAGAAAAAGAAATTGTTGTATTAATTTATTGTTTATTCTCTACTATTTTTTTATATTTCTAAAATAAAATTAAAAGTATTTAAATTTTAAGCACATTAACCTATGCATTTTACTGCTGAGTACTGTATTAATTTATTGTTTACTCTGCTGATTAATAATGTAACTATATATACTTGTTCAAATTGTAGGCATGGTTCATAAACAACAAGAATTCTGCCGATTAATTATGGATTCCACTCATGGCAATGAAGCAAGTGAGTTGTTTCAAGCTCAAATTCACTTGTATAAACATACAGGTGGCTTGATAAGCTCTATGTCTCTCAAGTGTGCCATTGATCTTGGCATACCAGACATAATCCACAACCATGGCAAACCTATGACTCTTCATGAGTTAGTCTCCGCTTTGCAAATTCACCCCACGAAAACTAGTCATTTCCAGCGATTCTTGCGCTTGCTTGTACACAATGGATTCTTTGCCACAACCAACAAAGAAGAAGAGGAAGCATATGTTCTCACTCCTCCATCAAAGCTTCTTGTTAGAGGCAAGGATCCTTGTTTATCACCAGTAGTTCATGGGACACTTATTCCAGCTTGGTGCAATGCGTTGCTTTCCTGGAAGAACTGGTTTCATGGCGAGGAGGTGCAACTATTTAAGAGTGAATATGGAATTAGTTTTATTGATTTTCTTACCCAAAATCCTGAAGTCTGGAGTACTTTAAATGAAGCACTGGCAGCGGATTCTCAAATGATGAGACTGGTCGTCAAAGACTTCAAGCCAATATTTGAGAGTTTGGGTACCATAGTTGATGTTGGAGGTGGGACTGGAACTGTGGCTAGGATCATCTCTGAAGCTTTCCCGAACTTGAAATGCACAGTACTTGAGCTACCAATGGTTGTGGCTATTTTACCGGAAAGCAAAAATTTGAGTTTCGTTGGCGGAGACATGTTTGAGTCCATCCCTCCTGCTGATGCAATTCTATTGAAGGTATGTATATATATATTGAATGCATTGATCAATTTTTTGAGTTGCTTTGTCACATGTTTTATTGTCCGTGATTTCATTTTTGTGTATATTCTAAACCATGGAAAGATTTTTATGAGCCTTCTTTCACAAACTCGTGTGCCTGACTGCATATATCTATACATGTAAGTACCTATCACAAAATACATAATTGCATTAAAAGTGCTCATCATATAAATCATATATGTTAATTATATAGTTATACTACACTAAATTCTTAACTATTTTGCAGAATGTTTTACATGACTGGGATGATGAACACTGCATAAAAGTATTGAAGAATTGCAGGGACGCTATTTCAAACAAAGGCAAAGAAGGAAAGGTGATTATTATAGAGCTGGTGATTGATGAAAAAAATGATGAACATGGATTGACTAAAATGAAACTCTATTACGACATTATGATGATGACTTTAGCTAATGGAAAAGAAAGAAATGAGAAAGAATGGGAAAAACTCTTCTTAGAGTCAGGCTTCAAAAGCTATAAAATAAGCCTTACGTTTGGATCTAAATCTGTCATTGAAGTTTATCCTTAGATAGTTATAATCTAAGGACAATTTTATGTCTCTATTTGAATAAGGTTGCATAGAAGACTGGCTTCGAACAATAAGTTTGGTTTAAATTCTCTTGTATTACTACATATTCTGAATAAAGTGCAATCTTTCAGGAATTTTCTCAAGGCATATTAACATTGTGGTGTACTTGTTGCCTATATGTGGTTGGCTTAGATTTATTATGTATTGATGACCAAACAAAATGTAATTCCCAGGTTTTATAAAAATAATAGTAACTATATAGAGTTATTATTTGTTACATTGATGGTGAAAAAGAAAACATTTAAATTTTTTTAATTATATGACGATATAGAAGTTTGAACTTCTTACTTATTACAGAGTAAAACATGTAAATTAATAAAAAGAGGAAACATTAAATTCCTTATAAATAGAAAAAATTAATATACACCATCACTAAAAAATAGATTTACAGCGTGCTCTGAATGCCCCCAAAACCTACCTCACCTTAGGTAGGTACCTAATAATAGTTTATTGTGGTCAATTTTGTATAGGTTCAAATGATTGATACACAATTCGGACTCCAAATATCATTAGATGAAGACTTAATTTAGTTATTATGATCAAATTGCATAAATTAATACCTTGGTTCATTCTGCAGAACCTTTCTCTTTCAGCTATAGAGCCAATGTTTTTTTTTTTTAAATTTTCACTTAAATTTTGGTCGTCTTACAATCACCAATGGGAGAAGTTCAATTAATGATGAACAGAAGATCTATAAATTATTGGCATGAATTACTCGAAAAAAAAAGGCAATGCACGCAGCCACATTATTTTAGTGTTCTTTATTTATAAATATACAAGTTGTTGAGGAAGAGTCAAGTTCTAACTCCTAGGATTATAAAATGAATGATCTCCATCGACCACATTATTTTAGTGTTCTCTATTTATAAACAGCAGCTCTATCATTGACCTATGCTTATTGTATAACTTCCTTACTAGAACATTTAAAGCTTTTGGCATTATTCACCTGAAACATTGCCAGAACATTTAATTACCGCCAAAACTCCCCCAAAACATACCTTGAAGCCCTCTTGGGCATTAAATGCAAAAACCACCTCAGTAGAAACCTCTACGGTTTAAGTCTAACTAGAGCCTTCCCCTCCATTGAAGAACATTTCATGAAGAACATTTCATTGAATACTCTTCAACTTCACGGACCTTCAACCATGAAATATATTTTCCAAGAAAGAACACCCTCTTAAATATTCATCTATTGCTATAGCCACACCAATAACATTCTTCTACTCTCTTAAAGAGACCATATTTATAACTCCACCAATCATCATCATTTAAGAACCTCAAGATTTTATCATTAATGCCTTCTAGAGCAACTCAAACCACCATGAAACACCTCATAAATGTAATCTACCCAGCCTAGAATCCCCTAGAACCGCTGGACCAAGTGCTGAAAGAATCTATACCCAGGTTTGACTCAGTCATAAACGGAGTTCTAGGGCCATAAGACCCAACTCCCTTGACTTCGAGCCCATTGCCCTCAAGAACTGTCCCACAAAGGTTTTTAAGGTGCCTCAGCTGTTCATCCAACTAAGCCCACTAGAGCTTGTTCCATAAGAACTTTACTTAACTGTTTTTACATCTCCATTAGGGTACTAACGAACCAAAATCGATAAAACAACTGCAATTCTAGACTTTTCTAAGGTCGAGAATTTAACCATACAAATATTAGTGGCCATACTCATAAGTCAATATTCAATTTTGTTTTTGCATAAATAAATATAAATGAGAGTCTAAGATATTCTTATTTTCTCAAATATAATATTTCCTTGAGTTAATCAAAGGATAAACTTCAATGAAGCACCTTAAACTAAAGATGGATGTTATCTTGTAGTTATTGAATGCAGGCTTTGAAAAGAGCTTGAGTTGCTTATGTCAATTCATGCTTATCTTGCTTCTCATTTGATACTTACTTTCTTTTTTGTTTGCAATAGTGTGTTTACACTTCTTCAATACTTTAATGGACTTTCACCATGGTAGAGACAAGACTTTTGTCCACAGGCCAGACTAAAAATTAAAAGATAACAAAAAAAATAAAATAAAATTTAAACCATCAGGTCGTGCTCAATCGTACGGAAGCAAATCACGCATGTAATCTTTTTTTTTTTTCCTCTTAATTTCTTCCCATGCTTGATATTTTTATCAGGGATTCTATGATACTACGTAAGTATGCCATACTACACTAACGTGGCAAGCATACATAATTTTCATATTTTATTATATATAAAATATAATTTATTTAATTTTTTAAACAAACTTAAAAACAGTTAATTTGTATACATGTCATTCATTTATTAGTTATTCCTATGTAGTATGACATACTACATAAATACTAAAAGTATCTAAGAAACCTCCTATTTTTATTTATTGGTTTAAATATACTACATATCTCTATAGTTTGAACAAATTTTGAATCAGGTCCCTATAATTTTTTTTTTCCTTTTTTGTATAGTTTAATTTTTTTTTTAATTGGATCCCTGCTGTCATATCCGGTTATAAATCCGTCAGTTTAGTGCTGACATAACAAATGACTTGTCTATTTGGCAATAAAAGAAACTAACATAACTCCAAAATGACACAAAAATTGCCACTTCATCAACTTTTTTATTCACTTTTTTGAGCCAAAATTGATGTGATGACTATTTTTGTGCTACTTTGGCACCACATCAACTTCTTTTATTGTTGCATATATTATGATGATGACTTTAGCTAATGGAAAAGAAAGAAATGAGAAAGAATGGGAGAAACTCTTCTTAGAGTCAAGCATCAAAAGCTACAAAATAAGCTTACGTTTGGCTCTAAATCTGTCATTGAAGTTTATCCTTAGGTAGTTATAATCTAAGGACAATTTTATGTCTCTATTTGAATAAGGTTGCATAGAAGGCTGGCTTCGAACAATATGTTTAGTTTAAATTCTCTTGTATCACTACATATTCTGAATAAAGTGCAATCTTTCAAGAGTTTTCTCAAGGCATATTAACATTGTGGTGTACTTGTTGCCTATATGTGGTTGGCTTAGATTTATTATGTATTGATGACCAAACAAAATGTAATTCCCAGGTTTTATAAAAATAATAGTAACTATATAGAGTTATTATTTGTTACATTGATGATGAAAAAGAAAACATTTAAATTTTTTTAATTACATGACGATATAGAAGTTTGAACTTCCTACTTATTGCAAAGTAAAACATGTAAATTAATAAAAAGAAGAAACATTAAAGTCCTTATAAATAGAAAAAAATTAATATACACCATCACTAAAAGATAGATTTACAGCGTGCTCTGAATGCCACCAAAACCTACCTCACCTTAGGTAGGTACCTAATAATAGTTTATTGTGGTCAATTTGTATAGGTTCAAATGATTGATACACAATTCGGACTCCAAATATCATTAGATGAAGACTTAATTAAGTTATTATGATCAAATTGCATAAATTAATACCTTGTGCATTCTGCAGAACCTTTCTCTTTCAGCTATAGAGCCAATGTTTTTTTAAATTTTCACTTAAATTTTGGTCGTCTTACAATCACCAATGGGAGAAGTTCAACGAATGATGAACAGAAGATCTATAAATTATTAGCATGAATTACTCGAAAAAAAAAGGCAATGCACGCAGCCACATTATTTTAGTGTTCTCTATTTATAAATATACAAGTTGTTGAGGAAGAGTCAAGTTCTAACTAAAAAAGAAAAAAGAAAAAATGCAATGCACGCGGCCACATTATTTTAGTGTTCTCTATTTGTAAATATACAAGTTGTTGAGGAAGAGTCAAGTTCTAACTCCTAGGATTATAAAATGAATGATCTCCATCAACCAATCTAAAGTGATCTCACTTATAATATTAACATTGCAAACCAGTATTCGGTGGTTTGAGTACCAATAGAAGAGAATGTCAAGGAACCATCAATTCTCCAAAATGCTTCAAGTTTATCCTTAATTAGAATCCTTTTGTAATCTATGATGCTACTATTTGCGTTAAGTTTTATTTAACACTTAAATTGACAATATTACATAGGGTTGTGCATGAACTGGATATGTTCAATTAGAAAATTGAACCGATTCAAACTGATGAATGGACTGAAACATTTCTTCACCAACATAACTGAATTTTTTTTCTTTCTTACAAGTTAGCTACAACCTATGTTAGATCAAATACTATAGGTTTCAAGTTAAGTGGTCTTGCCTCTTGCTTTGGGAATGTGAATAATTTGCAGCAGGTCAATAATTCGAACTTTCACATAATCATATATATATATATATATATATATATATATCATGTCACAATTATAGAATGTGTCTACCAATAACTTTTAGTGTCCTTGAAGTCTTACACCGTCAGGTTCTATCATAATTTGACTAATGAAAAAAATTAATTTAGATGTCTTAATTTAATTCCCTGAAAGAAATGAATGGTTTATTTAATGAAAGCATAAGACTAGCTAGTAGCTAGTTAGTTCAAAATTTAAAAACTACAAAAATGAAAAACGTGATAGACTGCAATTCTGTACTCTTCTAGGGACTAGGGCGAGAATTTGACCTTACAATTATTAGTGGCCCCATTCATAAAGCCAAGGTTCAATTATGAATAATAGATGCCACAATAATGGAGTACTTGGTCATAAATCAACGAAACCAGATATTCAGCAAGAGAAGAAAGGAGATAAACTTTATGAAGATATTTGAGTTGTCAAATGTTACACTCCTCATATATATATATAAAACATAACGGTTCTTATATCATTCACGTAATGTAATTTAATTTTGTTGCATAAATAAATATAAATGAGAGTCTAAGACAATTGTTATTTTCCCTAAGACAGAATATTTCCTTGAGTTGTTTAATTTTCCCTAAAACAGAATATTCTTATCATTCAGGTAATGTAATTTAATTTTGTTGCATAAATAAATATAAATGAGAGTCTAAGACAATTCTTATTTTCCCTAAAACAAAATATTCTTATCATTCAGGTAATGTAATTTAATTTTGTTGCATAAATAAATATAAATGAGAGTCTAAGACAATTCTTATTTTTCCTAAAACAAAATATTCTTATCATTCAGGTAATGTAATTTAATTTTGTTGCATAAATAAATATAAATGAGAGTCTAAGACAATTCTTATTTTCTCTAATACAGAATATTTCCTTGAGTTATTTTGAGGATGAACTTCAATAAGAGACCTTAAACCAAAGATAGGTGTTATCTTATAGTGTGATTGAATCCAGTTTTTGAAAAGAGCTTGTCCCATTCTTTTTATTCTCTTTCTCATCCTGTTGCCAGAGCCAATTCAATCAACGCATCGAAAAAGAGCTTAATTTGCTTCTGTCAATTCATGCTTATCTTGATTCTCATTTATCACTATGTTTATGATAATTACTTTTCCTTCTTTGCAATGGCTTGTTTGCGCTTCTTCAATACTTTAATGCACTCTTCACTATGGGCGGAGGCGAGACTTTTGTTCAGAGGCAAGACTAAAAGTTAAAAGATAACAAAAAATAAAAAATAAAAAAATAAAAATAAAACCATCAGGTCGTGTTCAATTATACAGAAGCACATCCCTAATTATCATATGCATGTAATCTTTTTTTTCTTTCATCTTCTGCTGTATAACTTTTCCTGTTTTTTTTTTTTTTTTTCAAAAACCCCTACAAACACGCCATAACACCTGGAGAATACTAGGGATCTATATGCATGAATATGAGAATATGCATGCCATTCCTAAACCAAAGAATGAGATCAATGCACCAAACGGTCTGTGTCTGGGTGAAATTGAGTTTGAACCTAGAGTCGTAGGCAAAATAAAGAAAAAAAAAAAGAAAAAAAAAGAATGAGACCATTGTGTGAACTATACCTATGTGAGCTGCTCATTGTACATACTAGTTCACTTTGTTGGATAGAAAGATTTCTTCCACCTTTACCAGTTTTGTAAGTGTTATACCCTGTTGAAATAAAGGAGCATATTCAAGAAAATTAAATATAATAAGATATTAAATAAAATAATCACATATTCTATACATAATAACTATAATAACCATATAATGCTGAATTGTATTTTAGTCATTTCACAAAATGCCGGAACTATAATTTTCCCTAAACTTTGTTTAAGTCTATGATGAGTGGATTTTATATTCACGAATTAGATATAATTCACTTAACTTTTAGTTAAACTTTGAGGTATTTATCAGTTTTATTCTTGTACTTTGATGTTTATTTTGTAGGAAATGCTAATATGGCAATTGGGTATGATTTGATGGCTCCAAGGTGACAAAAAGGAGGAAAATTGAGTGTCTTGGCCAAGACCAAGGCACCTAGGTGCCNATGCAAGTTCTGCCAAAACTAGTAGAGCCTAGGTGCCCATACCAGAGCCAAGGCGCCCAGACCCAGATCCTAAGTCATGCACGTGTTAAAAAATCTGATTTTGGCCAGTTTTTCTACTTATTGTAGGTTTTAAACCCTAAAACATTTCTAAATATAATTAGACTTCTTAGTACTTATAAATAACTAGTTTTAGGACTAGATTAGGGTTCCCAATTAGTTTCCACAATTCTAGAATTGAAGTAGAGAGGAGCAATGCGTGAAAAAGGAGACATCAACGGATTCATCTTTCACACAAGTTTTTCTTCTTCTACTTTTCTTTATTTATGTTTAGATTTATTGTTAGGATGTTTTACTTTTTCAGTATGAACTAATTTCCTTTTCTAGGGCTACGATGTAGCCTAACTATGATGCTTTGAATTTCTCCTATCAAGTTAATCTATTTATTATTTTTTTTCTGATTGAGTGTCCAACTTTGTGCTTAATTCTTTTAATTAATTGATCACTAATTAGATGTTGGGTTAATCATAATGAAACTGGAAAAAAATTTATGTGTCTAGTTCATTGGTATGAATGTCATAGATTGCATGTGGGATAAAAATATACCTCCATGGTCTGTGTAGTCGCTACATGGAATCCATAGAACTTAATTAGTTGTTTTAATTCACATAGGAATATAATGGATTAGCAATTAGGGATATTTTCATTAGACCATGGGAGGGGCTAGTTGTTATGTAAAACTCTAACACAAGTACACGTTATCGTTTTCAAGTAATAAAGTGATGAATAGAGTATTGTCCCATGAAGACTATGGCTACTAAGTACCAAAATTGAGTGTATTCCAATTTTATTTAGACAATCAAGAATGAATATCGAGAATAATTTAAAGACAAGAATATTAAAACAAGTAGAAAGATTGATGAGAAGTATCTAGGGTTTTCGATTTCACCATAGCTATTCCAAATTGTTATTTCTACTTCTTTAACCAATAACTCTCTTCTTTAATTACTAGCCAAGAATCCTAAACTATCCATTAGCCTTTCCCAAGGTCAAATGAAAGTATTCCCAAATTATGAACTCATTATATTCCTATGTGAATTAGGAATAGCCTATAAATTCATTTAGTTCTATGGTTCTCTTAATAGCTACATAAACCATAAGGGTATATTCCTATCCCTTATGAAATTTATGATCTTAATCTCTAAGATCTTGAATTACAAATTACTTCCCAGTCTCATTGCAATTATTGAATCAATTAATTTGATGACCAGTCAAATAGAGGCATAAATAATTGAGAAGAAGAAGACAATTAATAAAGAAGTTCTTGAATTAAATCAGTAAAGAGTCATAAATCATCTTAGCTAGGCTACATTGTAACTTTAGAAAGGAATTTAGTTCATAACTATGAAAGAAAGCATGATTACACATAATTTAGACATAAGCACAAGAGAAAAAGGTGAAAGAAACTCTTAGACTCTGAAAATCAATGATGAAATCCCAATCTTCAAATTTGATCTTCCTTCTCTTCTTGCCTCTTGTGCAAAAACGTGTGAAACTATAATTTAGTCTCTAAAAGTCCTATTTATATGTCCTAGGAAGTTTAAGAGAAAAATGAATTAAAATAAAATAGGAATCCTAATGAAAATAGGAAGTTTGGAAGTCAAATACCAAGTTAACCGTCGGGGGTTGCGGCCTTGGGTTCGGGTGCTACAGCCTCCAACTTGCTGCCTCAAAAATGGTTCCTCGCTGAATATGGGTGCTGCGGCACCCAAGGGTTTGTTTGAGAGTTACTTTGGAGGGGAAAGGAAAGGATAGGGGAGGAATAAAGCTCTCCCTCTCCCTTGTTTGAAAGATTTATCTTAAAAAAAGAGATGAGACATGTGGGTAAGATGCAATCCCAATACTCTTTTTTGGTCCATTTTTGTGTTCCTCCAAATTGTTTTTTGGGGGGGGGGGGGGG